>JASEVX010001649.1:0-12351 GCA_031761405.1 Serripes groenlandicus | reverse complement strand
AAATGCATGCGCACATCGTGACATATACTCATGCAACTATATAAACATTAACTGGTAAATGATCTACACTGTCTTTTAGACGAGTACTGAGAGTATGGCCATTTGACTGACATATCAATACACTGAGTAACGTAATCATAAGACATAAATTCAATGTTAAATACTATTGGACTGTGAGAAGAAACCTTAATACAGTCATAATCCAGAATTTTACAGTATTTCACGAAATACGATAGCTCATCGGAGATAATGACATGATCGATCAAGGACGTAGAGATTTTGTCATAAGACACATAGCTCGAGTCTGCACCGGAACACAACTTTGAAGTTGTAATATCAATCAAATTGAAAAGATTGATTAGTTCGCACAATGCAGTACCCTTCCTGTCCTTTTGCTTAACAAAGGTATGACCGTTTATATGGGCATTAAAATCACCCAGCAATACGACTCTCCCTGTCTGAATACTGGAATACATACTAATCAAATTATGCAAAGTCTCTAAATGTTCCCGATAATGTACAATACTATGGATAGAGCATGGAAAATATACCTGTATGATATACAGGTATGAGTCACGTGACATTCGTACCTGTATACCCATAAGCCTGTCACAGTCTATACACAGTGCTGAAATCATATTATCTAACCGTTTAACCTTTGCAGATTCCCTCTATTATCTCTATTGTCCGCAGTTAATAACCAAGACCTACGCTGACTGCAGATTTTCTTCATAATCTCTATTGTCCGCTGTTAATAACCAATACCTACGCGGACTGCAGATTCCCTCTATTATCTCTATTGCCCGCAGTTAATACCAATACCTACGCGGACTGCAGATTGCCTTCAGTATGACATTGCTCTATTGTCCGCAATTAATAACCAATACGTACGCGGATTACAAATTCCCTTTATCATCTCTATTGTCCGCAGTTAATAACCAATACGTACGCGGATTGCAGATTGCCTTCATACTCTCTAGTGTCCGCAATTAATAACCAATACGTACGCGGATTGCAGATTGCCTTCATACTCTCTATTGTCCGTAATTAATAACCAATACGTACGCGGATTGCAGATTGCCTTCATACTCTCTATTGTCCGTAATTAATAACCAATACGTACGCGGATTGCAGATTGCCTTCATACTCTCTATTGTCCGTAATTAATAACCAATACGTACCCGGATTGCAGATTGCCTTCATAATCTCCATTGTCCGCAATTAATAACCAATACGTACGCGGACTGCAGATTCCCTTCATAATCTGTATTGTCCGCAGTTAATAACCAATACGTGCGCGGACTGCAGATTCCCTCCATAATCTCTATTCATGTATTGTCCGCAGTTAATGTTCATTATCTCCATTGTCCGCAATTAATAACCAATACGTACGCGGATTGCAGATTGCCTTCATAATCTCCATTGTCCGCAGTTAATAACCAATACGTACGATGACTGCAGATTCCCTCCATAATCTCTATTGTCCGCAGTTAATAACCAGTACGTACGCAGACTGCAGATTCCCTTCGTAATCTCTAGTGTCCGCAGTTAATAACCAAAACGTATGATGTCTGCAGTTCTCTTCATATTCTATAAAGTGAAAGCCATTTACTAAAATGTTTTGAAGAAGAAGAAATATCGGCATTCCCGCTTACTATAGAAACATATAGCCATAGAAGAAAAGTTCAAACACTAGACATAGCATATTTCGACGACTTGTGAGGACTTTATTTGTGACGCTTGTTAAATATTTGGCTATTGCAATCAAATATTGCGTTTTCTACCTTTTCTACCTATAACAAAATTCAAATGTAAAATGAACTATCCAAAAAATTGTAAAATATTTATAAATAAACATTTGGTTCATACGACGTTAGAGCAAAGTTATGGGAATGAAGCAATTGTTCCATTTACGATATTCTCTTATTCCCACAATGTTTTCATGGTACAACTTTTAGTTTAAACATATATTATTGCCATATTAAAATATTTAACATTATACATTGTACAGGTATATCATATACTATTATAAAAGGGTCTGGCCACAAGTTCTCACAACATTAGATACGGCCATTCCCTTTCAACTATATTTTACAATCTGAAGATGGCTTTGATATAATGAAATTTACACATACATACAGGGGAGAGAAACAAAATACTATTTCAAAGTTAATTATTGGAAACTTGGAATCGTCTTGATTCACGAATAACAATTTGAACTTTGAAACAGTTTACTTCTTTGTTGTACAAACCGATTGCATTTACAAAAAGTAATGTTCTGCATCTTCTACTCCGTGTGTGTAGATGCATGTTGGGCAATTCTCAATATGGTTAATATAAAAGTCATGTTTTAAATTACTACAATTATTTCTTAGTCGTGTTTGCAGTGCAGATGATAATCATTTACCGTACTTAAAGTATATAGGTACTACAATTCGTTGAAAATAAGTGTTCAAGAGATTTCGTTTATATATTGATAATGACGGTGCTTCCCTTTAAGCAACTGGTAGTTGATTCCATTACGTGACTGTTGGTTGAATGAAAGAATTTGCAAATAGTTCAGTAAGTCTTGATGTGATATCCCGATCTTGCGAGTTTTCTAAGATTGTAAGTCGTTGGGGAAATACTAACCGTATCTGGAAATATATCGAATACATAGTTTGGGGTCATAACTGGATTGATTTTGTATACCAATACTGATTTTCAATGTTCAACGTTGTTGTTTTGCACTGGTTACTTCAGACTGTCCATTCCGAACGGGAAAACCCTCGCTTAAACTCGTTTGTTACTGAATAGTTCTTTGATTTTAAAAGATAATAAAAGCAAACGAATAGTGATCTTTCACCTGGTTGTCTGTTGACATGTCAGTAGCAGACATCTGAAACATTATGGGTTATTGTTCCTTTAATATATTGTCGGAACAATTATAAAAAAAGAAATATTAAATAAATGTCATGAACAAACCAAAGACCTTATAATATTGGATTATTAGGTCTTTGAAAAAACCTTTACAACGAGATTCCTCTTCAACATGGTCTCGATATTTCTTTAAAATCAGTATACTGCAGATAACAAAAATAAAACTATACATATAATAACGAAAACATCGAAAATGAACAGATATTACAAGTTAACACATTTTCTATTGACCGCAATTTCCCTCTTTATTTATATTATCCGCATCTTACCTCGGTGTTTATATTGTCCGCATTTTAAACGCGAGTATTTCAAATCAACTTCCGTCCTATAACCGCCAAACGAACTCCTCAAGCTCCTCAAACCAAGCTACCTTGATCAACTCCATTTGAAGCTATAAACGCGGCTATAAACTGGAAGAGGTAAGACTTAGAGTATTGTTTACACTTTGTTTATTTATCTTAATGGCCTTTTAAATATAGATTTGTACTCCTGAGTCGGACATTTTTATGGCGAATCCAATTTCACGTGGTCTCATGTTTGCTTTGTCATGGTGTCAACTCGGCATGCTATGTAAATGTATAGTTATTATCGTGATTTACACGAGAAATTAAGAAATTGGTGTCTCTACAAATGTAACGAAACACTCTCGCTTTTAAATTTATGTCGATTGCTTAAGAACTATGTAATGGCTGAAATTAAAAAATTAGTGGGTGGGGTATACAAGTTAAAATTGTCAAAACGTTGAGGACCTTGGGCCATGTTACTATTATGGTAGCCAGTCTTTTCGACCCCGTGGTACAAGACTTTTCGACCCCTCGGCGATAAATTGTCGAATAGGATTATATATTGTTTATTTGTATACCTGTAAGATGTTTTTGGGCTCTGTTAAGTAACTTAGTAAGGACATCTGTCCTTTTTAAGCCTTGATATCTTGAATTGATACCTTGATGTTAGGTCATCATTTTAAGCATAAGCTTATATTGACCTCTCTTAATCTTCTTTATATATATATAACCGACATTTGTGCACCTAAGATTAGTGAAATTTCTTGTCATTCCAATCTTCTTTGTTGAGCAGTGATTTTAACACATTTAATGACTTTGCATTTACAGTTTCACATGTAAGTTTGTTCCACAAATTGACTGATCTTTGCAAAAAGGTGTTGAAGCGTATATTGTTGTGACTTCATTTTAATAAATTTTAAGTTATGACCTCTTTACTTTGTATAAGTCTATTGTAAGACCAGTTTTGGAATATGGGTCACAGTGTCCGACAAATTTCAGAATTGTTTGGTAGCCCACTGGGCTACCAGATTTGGAAGCTGGTAGCCCGAAATATCGCGGATGCCAATGAGTGTTTTATGATTATTTTTGTTTTCTACTTCTGTACAAACATAATATTAAGAGCACACCATGTACATGATTTAAGGGTAATGACCATTTCAAATAACATGACTGTGTTGCAAAAGACCTGAAGTGCAGCATTCAGTCAAAAAAAAATGAAATTTGGAAAAAAGACTTTTTGGTAGAGCTTAACAGATAGGAGAAAATTGGTACTAAAGATTTTCAAGATTACTTTTCACTAGGTTATTTGAAATATTCTGCATAAAATGTATGTATTTTATCCATATTTACAAAAGATTTAAAAGCTAGTGGCAGAAATGTTTAAACTTGAGACCAAAAAATCAAATGATGTAGTATAAACTCTTTAAATTGGAGGTCACCGATTTAGGTCCCTCACCGAAACAGGGCATACGATACGAGTGTCAGTTTTACAAAGAACGCCATATTAAATAAGATTCAATTTTATTAACCAAAAGTCAAATTTATCAGGTTCAATGAAGTTATTAACCCTTTCCCTCATATAGACGCTCTCTGACGTCTCTTCAGCAGACAGCTTTTTGAAAACATAGTGACAACAGAAGAAATTGATCAAAACAAGCAATATCTCCTTTTACCACAATGTTTTCCACTTAGTCATAGGTTATCCATTATATTTTTTATTTTTTGACAAAATATGTTCAAAGTCGTCTGCTGCAGAATTGTTGTATGAGGGAAAGGGTTAAATCATAAAATATTGTCAAAAACAATGACGCGAATAATACCGTAACACATGTAACACGTTAAATTTGTTTCATGTGTTACGGTATTATTCACAACATAGCCGCCATTTTGATAATTGCGCAATGTTAATCATGGTTCCCTACTGAGAATTTGAAATCGGTAAACAGCGTTGAATGTAAACATCGGGGTCCACTCTTGATCGGGGTCGTCGGGTCGTTAACGTCATTGACCCAATTTCTCATTTCTTCCAATGAAATCGCAATTATTAAGTCATATGATTTTTTTCCCGCCGGTTATGCTAATTAATTTTGGTAAACAAAGCCGTGACTGGGCATTTATTATTCATTATAGATTTCATCCCAAACATTTTCTTTGACATATCGCATACTATGTCGATTATGAAGGTGTTTCATATTTGATTAACGACAAGATAAGATCTAGAAGTGGTCGTATTGTATTGTCTTTAATATTTGGATCGAATTTATTTTATTAACTTCTGCATGGTGACAATTTTCTTCTCCGTCTTTCTGAACCGGTCTGCACCAGTTTGCAAACATCGCATACCGAAAGTAGAAATATGGATCAAAATACGTTTAAGGGAATATTTGAATTTCATTGGTTATTCACAATCATTCATGGATTAACACCAGGGAACAATGGTCACTAATGATTGGACCGCCGTAATGGGTATATATATCACGTTAATTGACTATTACTGAAGCGATTCGGTTGGCTGAAACCACTCGATCTGACAGGTTGGTAACTCCGCCTACTGATATTGATTTGTTTATGGTCACAGCGAGTGGTTTTCGCATGTAACATACAGTCACTGTTTATACACGACATGTGTGTAAGTAATTAAGCCGGGCTACCAGACACGGGAATAAACAGTAGCCCGCCGGGCTTTCATTTGAAAATGACAGTAGCCCGGGCAATTATTTTGGTAGCCCGCGGGCTCCGGGCGATGGATTTGTCGGACACTGGGTCATGTGTATGGTCTCCACACTTATTAAAAGACATTAAACGTATCGAAGGCATTCAACGAAGAGCCACAAGATTAATACCAGACTTAGCGGAGTTACCATATATTGATAGAATGAAATCACTAGGAATTCCAACTCTGGAGTATACACAAGATCGTGCTGATATGATTCAGATTTATAAAGCCATTCACAATCTAGATGAACTTAAATGGGACAATATGTTTTCTCTATCAACAGGCGGTTTAAGAGGTCATAACTTAAAATTTATTAAAATGAAATGTCGCAACAATATACGCTTCAACACCTTTTCGCAAAGATCAGTCAACTTGTGGAACAAACTTATAGGTGAAACTGTAAACGCGAAATCACTAAATGTGTTTAAATCACTGCTCAACAAAGAAACTTGGAATGACAAGAAATTTCACCAATATTAGGCGCACAAATGTCGGTTTACATAAAGAAGATTGAGAGAGGTCAATATATTAAGCTTATGCTTAAAATGATGACCTAACATCAAGGTATCAAGGTATTAAACCGCCTGTTGATATAGAAAACATATTGTCCCATTTAAGTTCATCCAGATTATGAATGGCTTTATAAATCTGAATCATATCAGCACGATCTCGTCTATACTCCAGAGTTGGAATTCCTAGTGATTTCATTCTATCAATATATGGTAACTCCTCTTAAGTCTGTAGGGCCTCAGCTGTCGGTCGCCAAACATTTGATGCGGATTTCAATTGATGGCCCCAGTGTTGAACATTTTGATTTTAAGAATGCCTTTTGGGTTTGGGCTGGTTTAAAGACTCACAGAATTCTGGTTTGAGACTGATGTTGTTGTATATATATTGTATGTAAATATAATCATGTTTTAAATGGAACAGTAATTAAAATATGTGCTTTTTATACATCTTATGTTATTTCATAAATAATACAATGTGCTATTGCTAAAGACATGAATTAAATAAAAGAGAAACAAACAATACATTTCGTTTTACTGTGTTTTTTATACCCTTTATCCTTTTATTATATTTTAAATTGGCCTTCAAAGTTGGCTCAAATTTTGGCTTTTTTTTATTTTTAGCTCCACTGGCCAGGTGAGCTTATGTCATGGCGAATTGTCCGTTGTGTGTCCGTGCGTTAACTTTTTCCTTTAAACGACTTCTTCTCCCTAACCACTTGGCCAATTTTGTTGAAACTTCATAGGAAGCATCCTCTCAATGTCCTCTCTTAAATTCCTTCATTTTTAGCTCCACTGGCTGAAAGCCAGTCGAGCTTATGTCATGGCGAATTGTCCGTCGTGCGTGCGTCTGTGCGTGCGTTAACTTTTTCCTTTAAACCACTTCTTCTCCCTAACCACTTGGCCAATTCGGTTGAAACTTCATAGGAAGCATCCTCTCAATGTCCTCTCTTAAATTCCTTCAATTTTTTTGATCCATCCATAATTCTGGTTTCCATAGCAACCAAAAGAAAAAAATAGTGAAAACTTAAAAAATCTTCTTCTCCGAAAGTGTCTGGCCGATTTTCAAATAATTTTGTAGAAATGTTCCTTAGGTGACCCTTTATTAGATTCCTTCAAGAAATGTTGATTGGGCGAAAAAGATGGCCGCCAGGGGGGGGCGGGGCTATTTTGCCTTATATAGCTATAGTGAAAACTTAAAAAATCTTCTTCTCCGAAAGTGTTCAGCCGATTTTCAAATAATTTTGTAGAAATGTTCATTGGGTGACCCTTTATTAGATTCCTTCAAGAAATGTTGATTGGGCGAAAAACATGGCCGCCAGGGGGGGCGGGGCTATTTTGCCTTATATAGCTATAGTGAAAACTTAAAAAATCTTCTTCCTCCGAAAGTGTTCAGCCGATTTTCAAATAATTTTGTAGAAATGTTCCTTGGGTGAACCTTTATTAGATTCCCTCAAGAAATGTTGATTGGGCGAAAAACATGGCCGCCAGGGGGGGGCGGGGCTATTTTGCCTTATATATAGCTATAGTGAAAACTTAAAAAATCTTCTTCTCCGAAAGTGTTCAGCCGATTTTCACATAATTTTGTAGAAATGTTGATCGGATGACGCTCTATCAGATTACTTCAAGCCATGTTGATTGGTCTAAAAACATGGCCGCCAGAGGGCGGGGCAATTTTGCCTTATATGACCATAGTGAAAACTTAAAAAATCTTCTTCTCCGAAAGTGTTCAGCCTATTTTCAAATAATTTTGTAGAAATGTTCATTTGGTGACCCTCTATCAGATTCCTTCAAGCCATGTTTTTAGTCGAAAAACATGGCCACCAGAGGGCGGGGCTATTTTGCCTTATATTGCTAAAGAGAAAACTTAAAAAATCTTCTCCTGCGAAAGTGTCTGGCTGATATTCAAATAACTTTGTAGAAATGTTCCTAGGCTGACCTGACCCTCTATCAGATTCCTTCAAGCCATGTTGATTGGTTGAAAAATATGGCCGCCAGGGGGTGGGACTATTTTGCCTTATATGGCTATAGTGAAAACTTAAAACATCCTCTCCTCCGAAAGTGTCAGACCGATTTTCAAATAATTTTGCAGAAACATTCCTTGGGTGACACTCTACAAGATTCCTTTAAGCCATGGTGGTTGGTAAAAAACATGGCCACCAGGAGGCAGGGCTGTTTGGAGATTTAATTTTTGCCTTTTGGCCGTGGAGCGATACTGGCCCTCTTGGGCCTCTTATTTTTTGATCCATCCATAATTCTGGTTTCCATAGCAACCAAAAGAAAAAAAATAGTGAAAACTTAAAAATTCTTCTTCTCTGAAAGTGTCTGGCCGATTTTCAAATAATATTGTAGAAATGTTCCTTGGGTGACCCTTTATTAGATTCCTTCAATAAATGTTGATTGGGCGAAAAACATGGCCGCCAGGGGGGGGGGGGGGGGGGGGGGCTATTTTGCCTTATATAGCTATAGTGAAAACTTAAAAAATCTTCTCCTTTCAGGCGATTTTCAAATAATTTTGTAGAAATGTTCATTTGGCGACCCTCTATCAGATTCTTTCAAGCCATGTTGATTAGTCGAAAAACATGGCCAGTCCCAGGGCTTTCCAAAGTAGCCGGTAGACGGCGGAAATCCGCCGCTTACTGTGGATAAAAGCGTCGGCTACTTCACTGACAAAAAAATAAATCCCAAAAAAAAAATCTTTTTAAAATATGTACAGACAAGCGTCGAGAGTCGTATTGTTGCATGTGTTTACCTTTAGCCAAATATAGTTCACGTGAATTCCGATCACTGATTGGTCGTCTATTACGTCATCTCTAATCGGAAAGCATCGTATTTTTGCAAGGATAATAAAAGAGAAGTTCCGATGGTAAACAACAATTTCGCATGGAAACATGAAGCGATCAAAATACCCTGTTCAGTTTTGGCTTCAAGAAATCGAGGAGAGAAGATGACAATAGTATGTTATGAAATAATATCAGTCAAAGAATAGAAAGTGAAATATGTTGTAAAGAATCTGGAAAACAGTAACTTGTATGTCAAATCCAAACAAACAATCGTTCCTGCGACATTTTTCAGTAGCAGACAAAATTAGTAGACTGCCTCTCGTTTACGAAGGCTGTGCAAATATCACACGTAGAAAAAACATAAAACCAGTCGGCACACATCGTCATCGTGTGTGTGTATGACCTTTACGGTTTAATCCGAACATTGACGAAGTAAAAAAATTATTGATACTTTTAATGAGCGGGCACCTGCTCGGGTACTTTCGACTTCCGGTATCGTTCGGAATTATTATGATGACATGTTGTCTATATTTAGTATTGGGAAAACCACTTCTGATAACTTGTTTTCCTCACGAAACTTAGCCGATCGTGTAACTCTTACCATCTACAAGAGATATTTTTTAGCGTACGCGTTTTCACGTTTTGTAGTCTAAAATATGTGCGTGATTATTTGTTTTTCTGCGTGATTCACGTATATATATACATGAATGGGAACTCTGGGCTGAGAAATAATTGTTTGATTGACAATTTTTTTGCAGCGCCCTATTATAGTAATTATTCTTTCTGTCTCTCTGTCCGTCACCACTTCTCTGTTTAGTTTATTGATTGATGCATACATGCATGGCTGCTTTTAGCACACATAAAGAATAATAAAGATGTTAATCTTCTTCCAGTTTTATCTTTGTCATCCTGGTATAAAGTCTTTTGTCCCTAGGTTCTGTCCCATGATCATCATCACACTGTTGATTGGTCGAAAAACATGGCCGCCAGGGGGGCGTGGCTATTTTGCCTTATATGGCTATAGTGAAAACTTAAAAAATCTTCTCCTCCGAAAGTGTCAGGCTGATTTTCAATTTTTTTTGTAGAAATGTTCCTTGGATGACCCTCTATCAGATTCTTCGAAAGAATGTTGTGTAAGTACTGGTGTGGGAAAGCCAGGAAAACATGGGTAGGTGCACTGACCGCCGTGATATGACCAAAGCTGTTGAAAGCGGCGTTAAACTCCAAACAAACAAACAAATCTATCAGATTCCTTTAAGCCATGTTGATTGGTCGAAAAACATGGCCGCCAGGGGGCGGGTCTATTTTGCCGTATATGGCTATAGTGAAAACTTAAAAAATCTTCTCCTCCGAAAGTGTCAGGCTGATTATCAAATTATTTTGTAGAAATGTTCCTTGGATGACCCTCTATCAGATTCCTTCAAGCCATGTTGATTGGTCAAAAAACATGGCCGCCAGGGGTGCGGGGCTATTTTGCCTTATATGGCTATAGTGAAAACTTAAAAAATCTTCTCAGACGAAAGTGTCAGGCCGATTTTCAAATAATTTTGTAGAAACGTTCCTTAAGTGACCCACTTTCAGATTCCTTCAAGCCATGTTGATTGGTCAAAAAACATGGCGGCCAATGGGCAGGGCTATTTTGCAATATATGGCTATTGTGAAAACTTAAAAAATCTTCTTCTCCAAAAGTGTCTGGCTGATTTTCAAATAATTTTGTAGAAATGTTCCTTAAGTGACACACTTTCAGATTCTTTCAGGCCATGTTGATTGGTCAAAAAACATGGCGGCCAGTGGGCAGGGCTATTTTGCATTATATGGCTATAGTGAAAACTTAAAAAATCTTTTTTCAGGCCGATTTTCAAATAATTTTGTAGAAATGTTCCTAGGGTTAGCTATCAGATTCCTTCCAGCCAAGTTGATTGGTCGGAAACTATGGCCACCAGGGGGCGGGGCTTATATAGCTAAAGTGAAAAAAAAAAATCAGGTGAGCGATCCAGGGCCATCATGGCCCTCTTGTTTTGGATGAATTATTGGCATGACAGATTAACAGATGTTGTTATTGTCAATTATAGAGACACGCGGATAACTGTTTGCTCTTTGATTGGACATATATTTTTTAATTTGAACATTTCTGTGTAACAATTTAATGTTACAATTTGTCCTGTGTCTGAAACTAGTTAGATTAACTGACCTCAGTATATAAGTCTGGTCAAGGTGCTCTTTTGTCTTAAAATGTCGATCAGAACCATTTTGATTAAAGTTTCAGGTTAGGCAAAATGGTTAAAGTTTCTGGTTAAGCAAAATCTCAGACATGGAAAGAGCTACAAACTTGAAAATTGGTCTGTGTGTAGCCACTAACATGTTCTTTTGAAATCCATGATAACTCTTCACCTTCACCTTGCTATTGCCCTTCTGTCTGTCTGTCCGTCAACATTTTGGTTAAAGTTTCTGGTTGAAGCCAAATCTCGGACATGGAAAGAGCTACAAACTTGAAAATTGGTCTGTGTGTAGCCACTAACATGTTCTTTTGATTTCCATGATAACTCTTGACCTTCACGTTGCTATTGCCAGTCTGTCTGTCTGTCTGTCCATCAACATTTTGGTTAAAGTCTCTGGTTGAAGCAAAATCTCGGACATGGAAAGGGCTACAAACTTGAAAATTGGTCTGTGTGTAGCCACTAACATGTTCTTTTGATTTCCATGATAACTCTTGACCTTCACGTTGCTATTGCCCGTCTGTCTGTCCATCAACATTTTGGTTAAAGTTTCTGGTTGAAGCAAAATCTCGGACATGGAAAGAGCTACAAACTTGAAAATTGGTCTATGTGTAGCCACTAACATGTTCTTTTGATTTCCATGATAACTCTTGACCTTCACGTTGCTATTGCCCGTCTGTCTGTCTGTCTGTCCGTCAACATTTTGGTTAAAGTTACAGCATGGCAACTTGCGTTTTAATTTGCTTTCTACAGTTTTATAGTTATATCACGGCAACTTGCATTTTAATTTGCTTTCAACAGTTTTATAGTTATATCACGGCAACTTGCATTTTAATTTACCATACAGATATTACAATTTGCGAGTGAGTAATTGGATGCTTGATGTCTAATAAGACATTTTAATTTTTGAATGTATAATATTTAACT
>JASEVX010001648.1:0-12372 GCA_031761405.1 Serripes groenlandicus | reverse complement strand
CAATCTTCATATTTCTCCTTTGGCCTCAATGTTTTCAAAGTTGTCTGCTGCAGATTTGTTGTATGTGGGAAATGGTTAAACTCGACCGTAGCAGGATAAGGGTTATTTTTGTTTGACAGAAGATGTATTGTATTACCCGTTCCCATCATTGAACATGTCTCAGTTATACAATAACATCTTCATTTAAAACACGAATAGGTGACCATTATAAACAGTAATGCTAGCCGTCCAAGAACATTTGAGCAGTAATCTGCGAAAGACAACCCGACGTTAAGATATTTTCTATCAGTGTAGAACCAGATCAGCCAGCGCATCGCCAATTAGTCATAGAAGATTTCGAGAAACGTCTGTAAAAACAGTACACATTTGGATCCTGGGTATGGATGCGCAAAAGTGTTTTTTTAAACACGTGAGATAAATGAGCCGTTCCGCGAGAAAACCAACAGTGTGGACTCTTCGTAAAGCATCGAGCCGGATCAGCTGAAGCATGCCGCGCAGGCTATTCCGGACATTCACTTTTCGCCTCCTGTGGATTTTCTGTTTCAGGAATCATTACTCTATACATCTAACCCCCTGAGACGGAATGTGTCTGCCCGTATTAGCCTGCGCGGACTGATCCGGGTTGATACATTACGCAGAGACCATAATGTTGGTTTTCTCACGGAGCGGCTCAAATATTTTAATGTTGGTTTAATGGAACATCGCTATTTTCAACCGGATCTTGGGGTGACGTTTAGTCCGGGTATATGAATCCTATCCCGCCTACCCACACATTCCTGTGCTATAAGTTACTCCGTACGCCGTATATGTATTTCAAACCCATCCCGCATTCGTTAAATCTCAGCTGATGCCTTTGATTCCATCTTAGCAAAAAGTATATGTATAATATGAAAATAAGAAATACGTGGAGCATCGCTAATTTTAACCGGATCTTGGGGTAACGTTTAGTCCGGATATATGAATCCTATCCCGCCTACCCGCCTACCCACACATTCCTGTGCTATAAGTTACTCCCGGTACGTCGTATATGTGTTTCAAACCCATCCCGCATTCGCCAAATCACCGCTGACGCTTTTGATTTCATCTTAGCAAAAAGTATATTTATAATATGAAAAAATGAAAATAAGATATACGTGGAGCATCGCTAATTTCAACCGGATCTCGGGGGTGACGTATGTCCGGGGTGTATATATAGCGTTGAATCCCGACCCAGCCTTTTAGGCATTAATGCCGAGCGCGAGGGTAAACAACGTCATAAAGCAAGCAAGCCCCGCTTTTCACACGCTTTTATGCAATAAGTTACTTTGTAGATTTACGTTTTATATATACATGCATTTCAATCCTTTCCTGCATTCATTAAATCACAAATGACGACTTTGATTCGATCCTAACAAAAAGTATATGTATAATATGAAAAAATGAAAATAAAATATACGTGGAGCATCGCTAATTTCAACCGGATCTTGGGGTGACGTATGTCCGGGGGGTGCCGGGGTGTATATATAGCGTTGAATCCTGACCCCGCCTTCCACACGTTCTTGTGCAATAAGTTACTCTGTACGTCTTATATATATACATGTATTTCAATCCATTCCTGCATTCATTAAATCACAGCTGACGACTTCGATTCGATCTTAGCAAAAAGTATATGTATAATATGATAAAAGGAAAATAAGATATACGTGTACTTATTGAATGAAGTTTAAAACATTTAAGTAAATGAAATAATTTCTTTTTCTGTCACACTACTTTTCAAAAGACGTCTTCTGTAGATGCGCTTAAATGCGTATATATATACATGTTGGCAAATGTTGAAAGGCTTATATAAAGGCCACATGACAATATTAGCAGGCCAATGATCTTGCGATCATAGAATCTTCCAAGTTTAATACAATAGCTACAAAAAACATACTTGAAGAAAAGAAAGTCGATCTCGTTTTTGTTGAGTTGAATATCATTACACTTGGAAATGAATAAACTGTCCGTTTTGAGTTAAAGCTTTCCACCTGCAGACGCATTTTGACGCAAAAGCAGCAGACGACTTTTGAAAAGATTGTGGCCAAAGGTGAAATTGCTCATGATGAGCAACTTCTCCTTTGGGCACAATGTTTTCAACTTTATTCAACAATTAAGCTACCTTTGATGGAGATTTTCAGGTTTTTGTCACCATGTTTTCAAAGTAGTCTGCTGCAGAATTGTTGTATATTGAAAAGGGTTATATCTACTTTTCCTAGAATATTTCCAGGAGTCGTCCGTTGTATTAGATAGGCGATACTTAATAGCCTTCCAATGCTGAATTAAAAAAAAAAGGACAAATCTGCAGCAGACGACTTTGAAAACATGGTGACAAAAACCTGAAAACTCTGCATAAAAGATAGCTTAATTGTTAAATGAAATTGAAAACATTGTGGCCAAAGGAGAAATTGCTCATCAATTTCACCATAGGCCACACTGTATTTTCAAAATTCGTCTGCTGCTATTGCGTCAAAATGCGTCTGCAGATGGGGTTATATCAAGATTAATGTTTTGAGTTGAGTAGCCAACTGTAAAGCCTGCTCAGACGGCATGGATGTGGCCGACTCGCCTGGAACTATACTGGTGTCACAGTTTTCACCAGCCGAAGGGTTTACCAACATTTGCGTATCCCGTCGTGCATAATGACCTTAAGCCGTAATCGCGAATAATGCAGAACAAGTTCAGCTTACACATAAGTGCAGTCTAATATATCTTGACCTTCAATATGTGCTATTCATAATATAGCAGTATTTAGCAAAGACAATATCATACGTTTATAACTTGTCAAAACACAATGATGATGTTATTGTTCGTAGAAAGTCAGCATGACAAAGGTAAAGACATTTCTGTGTCCGTCGCAAAAATATATGTAAAAGAAACCGTATTACCTACCCCACGTGCTCTGCCGATAACAAGTCACAAGTGATATTTTTCCCCGCCATAGCAACAAGTATTTCGGAAAAAAGAATCAGTCATTGTACGTAACTTGCAGCGTAAAATGAGCCGTTCCATGAGAAAACCAACATTATGGACTCTGCGTAATGTATCGAACTATATCAGCCAGCGCAATCCACGCAGGCTAATCCGGGCCTACACATTCCGTCTCAGGGGGATAGAGGCATAGAGTTATGATTCCTGAAACAGAAAATCACAGGAGGCGCAAGTGTCTGCCCGGGTTAGCCTGCGCGGCATGCTTAGGCTTATCCGGGTCGATACTTTACGCAATGTTGATTTTCTCTTAATTCGGCCCAGATACTGTTTTGAAGCAGGTCGGTTGAAAGAATCTCCATATAATTACGATAGCGTGAACATGCACAGGACACCATTAAGTCGTTCCATAATTATGTCCCTTGGACTGAGGTTTTGGTCATGTCGAGCATGATAATTATTTACTCGGTCATACCATCAAGCGTACGCAATCGTTTTTGGTCAGATGTTGGTTCCGTTTGATCACACTTGTGGCTTGTGGTCGTTCGATATCTATGTCTTTTTTTCTCAAAAGACTACATACGACAGACCGATGATCGCTGAAAAAAACATGAGTTTGGTCTGCGACTCTTTCAGACTTTCGTCGACGGTTGATGAATAAGTCATAGTTTTATTTGTAAATTAACTGTCTGATCAGATAATATGATAAGCCTTGGACTTTAATTAGAGAATAGTGCGCTGATACGCTGTCTGATCTGGATCTACACCGGTCGCAAGCGCGTTATGATAAGTCTTAGCTTCCATACGTTCTATAATGCAATACTTTTTAAAGGCGTGTGCTGCGTAGGCGGCGAATGTCATCTGCAACAGTGAAATGGACGACGTGCAACCAGAAACGCTAGCGTTAGACTTTTTTTTTTTTAAATTCAAACGCACTTTTAGAAAAGATAGAAAAAAAAATCTCAAACATGTACGAAACCGTGTATGACTTGTCAATACAGAGAAACCGCCTCGGTGGTGTAGTGGTAACGCGTCCGCCTCGGGTGCGGGAGGTCGCGGGTTCGATCCCCGGCCGGGTCATATAAAAAACTTAAACATTGTGGTAATGGCTGTCCTCCTTGGCGCCCAGTATTGTGGCGTTACCATGACGACTGAGTCGCTAGTGTCAGGCTAAATGGACCAGTACATGTACTACTGGTAACTCACCCAGAACATGATATAATGAATGGTTGGAAGCTGCGTAAAAACACCTAGCAATCAAGGTCAAATTACGCGAAATACATCCACTGTCATGCTGAGCTACACCCAAATAGTCCCTAAAAACACTTTGTTTGTATAGAAATGAGTGTATACCATCACCAAAATGTTTTGAATATATGACATTGAATTTAAATGTGTATAGGATGCACTGGTAATGATTGATTCGGTCACTTTCAGTATTTTTACCTTGTCTGAAAGTGAAAGTAAAAAATGCTAAACACCAATTTGGTCCAAAATGACGGTAACCATTTTCGCCTGGTGAGTTCTTTCTTGCATAATGCATGACCCCCACCCCAACCCCATTTAGTTTGGATTGTTTTAAAGCTTAGTGGTAACTCTTTTGATATATGGAGTTCTACATGAGAAACGCTTAGCAAGTGTGACAATTTAGGACTGAAACTCGTCGATTTACATGGAAACAAAGAAGGAATTTCTTTGGTGTATTGTACCCTCAATAAAAATCAAGACAGAGAAGGAAAGTGTTGGTAATTTCTCGTGTTCCAACATGCGCCTTGCTATATAGTGTTGGACTATCATAGATAAAGTTATAAAGTTACGCAGCAAAGTCTTAGAAAAATAGCCTTCTACTGCAGGGGCGTAGCCTGTCTGTTTGGTCCGGGAAAATGTTTTAGAGATTATATTGCTTTTTCATAATGGGGTAAAGATGATTTAGTCAAATCCGGCCTATATTGAATTTCATATCAAGCTGTGTATCTAAAAAACCGACAGACTGTCACACTAAACGGGGCATCAAATGCAAAAAAAAAAAAATGACACGATTCTCTGTGTTTAAATCTGCAAACAGTTCGGAGTTTCCGAACTTTAATGCTCAAATGAAATGAAAAAGCGTTCCTTTTACAAACTCGACAAGAAGTACATGACAAAATATATCACTGTGTTCGAAACATGACAGCACACTCTCGTCTTTGCATGTGTGTCCTTTTTTACCCTGAAATGGGACTTAAGATGTCGTTTCGGCATGGGGTATTTATCCTTTTATCTGATAAAACCGAATACTGACGAATTTTAGTAGTAAACATTTGAACCATTGCAGGAAAAGGAGAAGTTGGTCAAAAGGAACAATTTATCATGAGCCCGCAATTGTTTCGACTCTGTTCCTAAGTTCACTGTCCAGTTATAGGGCCTTAATTAACCCCTTTCCCACATACAACAAATCTCCGGCAGACGACTTCGAAAACATCGGGTTTAAAATAGACGCTTTCTGACGCCTCTGCAGAAGACGGTCCTTTTGCCACAATGTATCCACTTTTTGTCATAGGTTATCCATTCAATTATGGAGATTTTTCATTTTTTGACAAAATACGTTCAAAGTCGCCTGCTGCAGAATTGCCGTATGAGGGAAAGGGTTAAATGAAAGTTCAATAATTGGATCGAGTTGAAAACATTGTGGCAATTGGAGAAATTTCTCCTTTTATTACAATGTTTTCAGAGACGTCAGAAAGCGTCTACGTACATGTGGAAAAAGGGTTAAATCAGGGACGTAGATAAAGAGTCTACGTTCCTGGTTAAATGTAAGATTTTACTCGCCGCTTTTTCAAAACAGATGACTTGCTTTGCTAAGAGATTTACTATAACGCGCTAACCGGATTTGCAAATCCGTGTCAAATCCCCCCCTCCACGTGGGAATTGGATAAATATTGTCGTCTTATGAGTTCCCGATATTAGGTCTAAACACTTTTCAACACGCAGACCTCTTTTGACGCATCTGCAACGGACGATTTTTGAAACCAATGTGACAATGATAGGACTCTCTCATGATGAGCAATGTATCCCTTTACTACAGTGTTTTCAACTCTATTCAATAGTTATATATGATCTACACCGGTGGCATCTAATGTTTTGAAAACATTGACATTGAGAGTTTAAAAAATTCCTTGTAAATGTGTATAGGATGCACTGGAAATGATTGATTTGGTCACTTCCAGTATTTTGACCTTGTTTGAAAGTGAAAGTAGAGAATGCTAAACACCGATTTTGTCCGGGCCCGATTTGCAAATCCGTGTCTAATCCCCCCTCCACGCGGGAATTGGATAAATATTGTCGTCTTATGAATTACCGATATTAGACCTAAACACTTTTCAACATGCAGACGCTTTTTGACGCATCTGCAACAGACGACTTTAGAAATAAATGTGACAAAGATAGGACTTTCTTATGATTAATCCGAGACTTCTCTGACCATAAAAGCCTTTCTTTTTTTTCTTTTTTTTTTTGCGGCTTAGGTGAAATATCAAAAAATCGTTAAAAGGGCTGTTTAAGGTCAGAGAAGGCTCGGATTATCTCATGATGAGCAATTGCTCCCTTCGCTACAGTGTTTTGAACTCTATTCAATAGTTATATATGTTCTTTAATTGATGCAGTTTCTGACACAAAGGAATCCGCAGTGGTCGAGTGGTTAGCGTCGGGGATTTCGAAACCGGGTTCGATCCCCAGTCGCGGCACTACGGTCATGGTGGAGTGCCCTTGGGCAAGGCACATTTTCTAGCCTAGTACTGGTTTGTTTACCCAGGGATCATGAATAAGTGAACTGTCGCCGTGATATATAACTGAAATAATGTTGAAAGCGGCGTAAAACCCCAATAAATAAATAAATAAATAATTTTTGACACAAAAGTCCTAGATGTGTTCAAATTCGTCTGCTGCATACTTGTTGTATGCGGAAAAGAGTTAAAACGAACATCTTGGTTTAATGCTCACTTGTATTCTAGTAGTCTGTAGTATTACATTACCAAATGAAATAGATTCTCTCGACAACTGTCATATATTTCACGATTAACTTCAGTTATTTGTATCCGGGTACGCATCGTGAGAAATGTAACGGATAAACACGTTGTATATATATTATTAAAGGCAGCGGTTTAATGTGTGTTTACGTTTGCTTGCTTGTATTGATTTTAACACCGCTTTCAGCAACGATTCAATTAAATCGCGGAATTTTCTGGGTAAGTTACCAATTGCTCTTGATAAGAATGTGAAAACAATGGTAACTTTTTTGTATTTCTTCACTCTTTTTAATGAAACATCGCGCAGTCTACGCCGCTTACAATGTCCTATCTCCGGTTGTTTACAGGAGTTTGATTGGTGGTCTGGTTTTTTCAAACACTTCGACGAACCTGTTCTCAAAATCCAGTTTGGGTATTTATATGCTCCGGCTGTCGGCGATATTGATACATTATGAGAAAAGGTTCATCGAAGTGTTTGGAGAAACTAAACCACTTATCAAACTCCGTTGAAAACCCGGAGATAGGGCTCTGTAAGCGGCGTAGACTGCACCACGTTTGATTATTTATTTATTTATTTATTGGGGTTTTACGCCGCTTTCAACATTATTTCAGTTATATCACGGCGACAGTTCACTTATTCATGATCCCTGGGTAAACAAACCAGTCCTAGGCTAGAAAATGTGCCTTGCCCAAGGGCACTCCACCATGACCGTAGTGCCGCGACTGGGGATCGAACCCGGGACACCCGGTCTCGAAATCCCCGACGCTACACAGCAGATTCTCCACGTTTCATTAACAATGATGAAGAAATAGAAAAGTTACCTTTGTTTTTACTTCTAAACCGAAGTAAAATATTTATGTGCACCGTAGCATTCGTGACGTCAAAGTCACGTGGTATACACTGACAAATTAGCTCAATCGGTTTCGAATAGGATGAGAATCCCACTTGGTATCTTGACGTGGGTTCGAATCCCATAGATTTGTGTGCCTTGTATGTTTTGGTATTATTCATGCTGTTTTCTGTAATGTCCTCAGGTAAGTGCTTTAGAATTTCCTATATCAGTGATTCAACTTTAATTTAATATTTTTCACCTGTTTACTTATACGGCCCTATTTATATCTCCTGTCCTTTTACATAGAAGCCACGCTGGTATCTTCTTCCTTTCGTTTCTCGTAGCTATACATACCGCATCATACCGAAATGCTATTTCACTTCCAATACAATATATCTTCTTCTACATTAATATAGAATGGAGTAGGTATAGTATACTCAACAATTGCTAAAACTGATCTTCCTGAGTGCCATATCCGATATCAAACCGGACGCCATTCTGTTACAATCGTGAGCCCCCAACTATTAACGTTCAATCTAAAGGTATAACAAATCAAATAGGATGTTCATACATGGATCAACATATCGCGATTTTAAGGTCATATTGACTTTGCAATTTGAAATGATATGAGTCAGTGCATGAGAAAATGTACAAGTTGACTTTTTGAGCAGCATAGATCAAGTAAAGCCTGTGCAGTGCATCCGCATAGTCTGATCAAGATATATACTGTTCACATATTACTTACATTGGCTTGTTAGAAGATTCTGTCAACGGATGGACACTTTTATCTGAACCGACACTATTAAGCAATGCCAACTTGTAGTACCTTTTCTCGTGCACTGACTCATAAATAAAGGATCTGACATAAGTTGTCATTTCATATAAAGTTTTTTAAAAAGTTTCAAGATTTTTTTTATTAAGCTCTCCAAAGTCGGAAGTGCTAGCTGTCATTCAATTAGCAGAATATCTAACTGTCATTTAATTAGCAGTTTGTCTAGCTGTCATTACATTAACAGATGTGCTAGCTGTCATTTAATTAGAACAATTGCTAGCTGTCATTCAATAAGCAGAACTGCTAGCTGTCATTAAATTAGCATAATTTCTTACTGTCATTTGATTGGTGATTGGCACATTGGTCACCGGTATCTATCATTATTAAATTTAAGAATAGAACAAATATAGTGTCTTCATTGTGAGTAAATATATAAATATGATAATATTTATTTTGGGTTACATATGTACGGTTAATTTTTTACAGTTTTATATGCTCTTCGGAAAACATTGTCTATGTTTAATATGTAAGGAATTTGTTTAAATTGTATAATTGTCTATAAAACTTGTAGTTTTTATGCATTAAAATATATTGTATTGTATTATAATACACTGAACGTATGACCGAAAGAACATCTTTTGGTAATAGGTGAAATTACTCGTTAATGTTGAAAATAGTGTGGCAAAAGGAGAAATTGCTCATTATGAGTAATTTCTCATTTTGCCACATTATTTTTTAGACAGGTCGTCTGCATTAGAAGCGTCAAACAGTGTCTACAAACTAGTATAGGTTTAATACTTTGCAATAATCTTCTCTAACTTTTATATGACGCGTTTCTTAAGTTTTAAACAAACATGACATGATATCGATCTTCACGCTTATATTCAATATACAAGGCAAGTGTTTCAATTTATTTATTTATTGGGGTTTTACGCCGCTTTCAACATTATCTAAATTATATCACGGCGACAGTTCACTTATTCACGATCGCTGGGTAAACAAACGCAAGTGTTTCAAGTCGAGGCAAGTATATGATTAATTAATCACGTAAATAAAGTCACACCATACGACATTATAACTAATTATTTTGTTTAATTAATTACGATAATTATTCGTTGAGTGACAGAAAAGATTTTAATTATACTGCGCAGAGGCTGATCTGGGTCGTTGTCGAACAAATCCCAGATCTCCATTTTCTTGAAACATTTATAAGATAAGATAAGATAAGATTACCACACCCGGCCCAATGGGCCTATAAGTCACCATAAAATATATACATAATATTAACTCATAAAGTCACATGAAATTAGTTGTTTACAAATATACAATGATTTGATAACAGTGTACGGAATGAGACATCGCACTCAATATGCAATGTCTTTTCACACAGTGAAACACGATCTTCCCTGATGCCTCAAGGTAGCTAATTTACCGGGAGTAAAAAGGGGTTACTCCCAAGGTAATGTATCTACCATACATACCTGACCTCCTCCTTCGGTAGCTCTTAACTATGAACTTCGCACATTTACGGGGGGTGAGCATTGATCAGGAATGACATTTTTTCGTGATCACTTAATTCGTTAAAAATAGAGTCATTTAACTGATCTGAGAATTTCGAATGTCTATATAAAATTCACATTTTATCAAAAAAGGAGTTTCGTCTTCTACAAAGTTTGATTTGCACATTTTACATAGTCTTTGCTCAGGGCTTTCTCCGATACATCGTCCAGTCTCGATTCTAAAAGGTAAGATACCACACCTGAATTGCGCAAGAAGTGATCGCTCATATTTCTGCAGGTTTAACAGTGTATAGTGTTTAATTTTAAACTCACCTTTGAATTGTATATAGGTCCTTAGTTTAGGAGTTGTTTGCAGACTATTCGCCCAAATATTACTATAGTAAGAGATTATCCTTCACTGTTATATGTTAAAAAGTTCTATTCCGTTGTGAATTTATATATATATATCAAAACACTCTATAATTCAATATGTCGGGCATAGGCCTATTTCAGGTTATATTCAACAACGATCACAAACTATGTTGCGTCCATCTTGCGTCCATCTTGCGTCCATCTTGAAAGCATTGAACATAAAGTATAGTTGTAAGTAACATATTAGGTCATATAATAACATTTTCGTTCGTTCGTTCGTATTGTAACGGAAGTCTGGTTTATTGAGTGTTAAGCGGTTTCAACAGTTTTGTCAGGTATATATAGTTCCTACATCATTGCAACAGTAGACCTATGCGACCGGGGGTCGAACTTTGGACGTCCGGTCTGTGTTGTAAAGGAAGATGTCTTAGATACTATCCTTGCTTTCTAATTCGTACTAGACTTTAATTGTTTGCGTCATGTGCTACATGCAGCAGGGAATGTTCATGTGAGGATGTGCACATGCATACTATAGTGTCATAGCCGTGTGTCATCATAATGTATTCCTTGTGGCGAGTTTATAACGAATGGTAAAGTATATAGTAATTGAAGTTGGAATGTGAAGTAACGTGCAAATACAAGGATTTACATTCATTTCCTTGATTTATATCTGTTCTCATTCTGTCGACGGTGTCAAAAATATGCGCAAATATTAAGCGCGTGAATAAACATAAAACGAAAAAAGTAGAATATCTCATATGGACTCGGTGATTTCCGTATGAAGTCGTTAGAGATCAGTATTGTTTGTGTCATGACCGACAAGTCCACGAACGGTGTCGATCTCATACGACTTCGGGCGAAAATTGCCGAACCTAAAACGGATTATGCTACGTGACCCGGTGTGGCTCTTTGAATTTGAATTAATATTTTTAAAAAAGAACTGATCCGAGCTTTAGAAGAGCATCATCTTCTCAAACAAAAATTATGTTACCATATATGTTACCATACAGCCGGAAAATATTGTGGTAAAAGGTTGAAATTGTTGGTCATTTTCTTCTGTTCTCGAATAGATGTGGAAAGCTATGGAAGTCATCTATACCTGAAAGTATAATAATTTAAAGGAGTTAAAAGGTTACGTCAAAGAAAATTGCTCATTATGACCATTTTCACTTTTTGCCACATTGTCTTTAAATGTGATCTACAGCAGACGTGTTAACCCTTTCCCTCATACGACATTTCTGCGGCAGACGACTTTGAACGTATTTTGTCAAAACATATAAAATCGCCATAATTGAATGGATAACCTATGACAAAAAGTCGGAAACATTGTGGCAAAAGGAGAAATTGCACGTTTTGTGCAATTTCTTCTTTTGTCACTATGTTTTCAAAAATCCGTCTGCTGCAGAGGCGTCAGAAAGCGTCTATATGAGGGAAAGTGTTAAACTGCGGGGCTATGTTTGAAAGGGTTAATCTAAAACGTGAAACAATAGATATCTTGTAAACACCGTTTCGAAAACTGCATATGCAATTACAGGAACAATTTTTACAGGTCTATTTCACCGTGATGTAATTATATTTAGTTATCATATTTCGTGTTCGTATTGAGTTCTAAATATAGAACGTTCAGGTATTTCCAGCCGTGACAGGTATGTCAATTTAAGTAAAACTTCCATTTAGAGAAATATTTACTATGAGCGTTAAATATTATGCGATAATATCTAAGAATAAAAAAACATATCCGCCTTTACTTTAGTTTGAAATAGTTTGAAACGGAGTGTTATGAGTATTCTAGGCAGTTAATATGATCTCAGGTAAAACACGTTTTGTTTTGTTATTTTAAAATAATTATGTTAAGATGTCCCTCTGTCTCTTTTACTCTTTGTCTATCTATCTGTCTGTCTGTCCTGTCTTTCTCTCTCTCGCTCTCTCTCTCGCTCTGTCTGTCTGTC
>JASEVX010001647.1:0-12447 GCA_031761405.1 Serripes groenlandicus | reverse complement strand
GATGGAATGTGCTTGATATTGTACAAATAACATCGAATTCACAAGACCCGGGAATACGATACCTTTCCAAAAGCAACTGTCCATCGAGTGCTGCAAGATTATAAAACAAGATGACAAGCTATACGTAGCAGCAGACAAGACCTCACCAACTTTTACAAAGTAAAAACCCAGAAGATTATAACAAACTAGCTAGAAAAGTCGATTACTAAAGGATACAAGTCTAGCCACCGCTTCATCTGAGAAACAAATCAATTGACAGAACGAATATCGCATCCAGACTTGACCATTGACGATAGAATAGAACACTACAGCTAAAAGCCTAGACATTTATCACTCTGAAAGACCACAAACCGAATTACAGTACAAACCACTCGTGCAGACTTAACAACCCCTGCAAATCGAAATCCGGACAAAATTAGCAAACAAACACTGGAAATAATCAACAAGGAACATAATCAAATCTCACCAAACTCAACCAATGGGAAAAACACGATGATGTAATATGCTGGTACCAACAATGTACAAAACAAAGAGAAGAGCTCATTTATTTGCTTTGACGTCTGTGAATTCTACCCTTCCATCACTGATGAGTTACTAAACAAAGCCCTGGCGTTCGCATCCAAATATACAAACATCTCAGACGACGAGAAAAAATATTATTCTCCATTGCCAAAAAAATCCATGTTATAACAACAAAGGAACCCGTGGTGTAAAACGTCAAAATTCTGACTTCGATGTAACTATGGGAAGCTTCGACGGCGCCGAGACATGTGAATTAATCGGACTATATATTCTATCGCAGTGTGGCAGCACCTTGGTATACATGTGGGATTATACAGAGACGACGGCCTGGCAATATGCCACAAATACACCTAGCAAACTGATCGTATCAAAAAAAGAAATATGTACAATATTTTGCGAAAAACAATCTACAAATCACAATCGAGGCCAACAAAAAAACAAGTGGACTTCCTTGACAACACACTTAACTTGGGCAACCAGCACATATAAACCATATATGAAGCCGAATAGCATACCATTGTATGTCCACAAAAACAGTAACCATCCGCCGTCAATTTTCAATACAACATACCTGACAACATCAATAAGAGACTTTTCCAACATCTCGTCACAACGAAACTATTTTCAACGAAGCATCACCACCTTACCAAGAAGCATTTACAAAAGAGCGGATACGAATACCAAACTCAAATACGCCCCACATAAAAAACTGGCCAATGATAGTAAGCGAAAACGTAGCAGAAACATAAACGTGGTTCAATCCCCCCTACAGTGACAGTGTCTCTTCTAACATAGGAAAACAGTTCTTTATCCTCTTGGACACATGCTTCCCACAGCGGGTCAACCAACTCCATAAACTACTGAACAGAAACACCGTAAAACTCAGCTCACGGTTGTATGCCTAACATTCAAAGGATCATAACTACCCCACAACAAATCTGCGCTATCAAAACTCGAGCCCAGCTAGTAGATAACCAAGACAACTGTAACTGCAGATCTAACCGAAAGTGCCCCTTAGACGGAAAAATGTCCTCACTACTAGCGTGATATACCAAGGCCACAGTTACCCGTCACGATAACATGAACCTGGATACGTATATAGGCCTTACATGTAATAGTTTCAAATCACGCTACTCTGGTCATAGCTCCAGCTTCAAAAATAAAGAAAAGAGGAATGCCACAACATTAAGTGAACATATTTGGGGTCTAAAAGAGAACAATGTAATGTACACAATAACGTGGAAAATCCTAAGCAGAGCAAAGCCTTATTCACCATCTAACAAAATATGCAACCTTTGCCTAGAAGAAAAATACTTCATTATCCACAGACCAGACATGTCTTCTTTGAACAAAAGAAATGAACTCACAAGTGCATGTCGCCATAGGAAAAAACACCTATTGCGCAACTTTAAACATACAATATAAACAGTTATAATCTCTGAGTGACATTTTGTGAGCAATTTTCATTATATAAAATCCCGGGTAATCCTTTGTGTATAAAACAAATCATGCGCTAAAATGATGACATTGGTAAAATAATTGATATATCACTATGTACTTAGTTTCTGATGAGTGAGGACATACATTGTCCTTATGAAACAAATTTGTAAAACTATGTAAATATAACCAATTCCAAATTTCAAATTGTATATATATATATATATATAGCCCACCTTACCTTCCTGCCTCCTGCCTCCTGCCTCCCAATTCGGTAGTGAAGACCGCATATCTATTAGTACGTTCTTTTTCAGAAAATGTTGTGAAGAGCTTATTGAAGGACCATAACATAGCAGCAAGAAGACAGATATCAATGGAAGGTGGCAGTCGCATCGCATTTTTCGCCTCTTTAACCTCAACACTTACAGATCTCGGCACCGCCCAGGACATAGCCTTTGACAATGTCGTCACCAATTTGGGGTCATCCTACAACGGTCACCATGGCATATTTATAGCGCCTGTTGCTGGTACATATGTGTTTTACACATGTCTACAAACACGCAACACGTGGGGGCAAATTGTGGTCAATGGTAATATACTTGCCAAACTTGACCACAACGACCATGCCAGTCAGATGATAATTGTCCATCTTAACGTTGGAGACGATGTTTCTGTACAGAGTTCAAGTTTGAGCGGTCAAATATCTGGAGACAGATATTCGACTTTTAGCGGTTTCCTATTGTATGAAGGTCTTGGCACCGGCTCTGCAATCATCGGCTGATGTCAGATTTCACTTCAATTCAAATAATTTTACTTATGCTTATTAATTATGTAATGTGTTTAAATGTACACGTATCTCCTTCTAACATAATATAAGGATAAAGGAAGCATTTTCTTCAATGAGATTTATATCGTTACATTTTCTTTTGTTTTTAGCTCGACTATTCGAAGAATAAGGAGGCTATTGCACTCGCACCGGCGTCGGCGTCGGTATCGGCGTCTGCATTGGTTAAACAAAATCAAATACTAATATCTTTTATACCATCAAATATATTTACTCCACACTTGACATACTTGTTTCTTATGACAATATAGACACATGCAGCAAGTCACATAACTCTGTTAATCATATTTGTAGAGTAATGCCGCTTTTTGTACTTATATTTTGGTCACAAAAACATAACCTAAGCTATTACTTTGCCATTTATTCATCAAACCTTTAAATTATTTTGTTTATGGCAACATGGTTGTGATGCAACAAACATCTTTGGTCACATTTGATAAAGTTATGCCCCGTTTTGTACTTAGATTTTGTCACGATAATAATTTTGCAATTTCTGAATATTTGTTCATTTAACTTTTAAATTATGATGTTTATGGCAACAGGGTTGTGATACAACCAATATAATTATGCAATTTCTCAATGTTTCTTCATCAAACTTTTATTTCCTTTTGTTGATGGCAACATGGTTGTGATGCAACCAAAATCTTGGCGTCAAGATCACATTTAGCATGTGTATTCGGTAACTCTTTACATGAATTGTTCAAGCCAAAAATTGGTTTTATTGTTTGAAAAAATCAGATAGGTGGTAGAAGTGAATAACACAACTATAAATTCTTTTCTGTTGAATCTACTTGCTAGATTTCAAGAAAATCAGACAACAACTTTCCTTGTGTGAATATACATATAATGCACCAGGCAGCATTAGAACAGTTGACCAATTACAACATTTAAAAGCAATTCTTCAATGAAAGTATGTGTCTGATTTCCTGATTTTATGTGACCATCTTAAATCTTTATTCCAGCCATTCTAATTGGTTGAAAATCATATCAGATGAGGGGTAACATAATAAACCTTTAAATACTTCTCCTCTGAATCTGGTTGTCTTATTTTAAGATAACTCGACCTATTTAGGGTTAGCATTAAGACTTACTGGCTGGTGTCAGGATAAATGGACAAGTAGTACTGGTAACTTACCCAGGAAACGCTCTGATATAACTGAATATTTGTTGAAAGCGGCGTAAAAGACCAAACAATCAATCAACCAATCCTTCGTCGACATGTTAAAGAATTTGGCTATCAAGTTGCCTCGGGTTGCAAGTTCAATTAAAGATCGAACATGGTATACCCTTAACAGCCTGATCCTAAATCGATGTTGTTTTGTAGTAAACCGTCGCCGCGACAGTTTTTCAGTCATATAGCGACGTCTAGCTAACTAACAATGGAGGAAAACACCGAGTGAACAGCGGCCCCCAGGTAGAACCACTGACTTAACGTAATCGAGCTTGAAGGCTAATCCGAAGTGCACAGACCGACATTCGAAACCGTAGCGATGAGGGGCTGAGGGAATACAAGTCAATGGCCATAACCGCTCTGCCACGAACTACCCGATCATAATTGGAGGCTATCCAGGATCACCGCAAACCAAACAGCTAGAAAGGCCGGTTTGTGTATGGCATAAACCAATTCATGATTTGAGCCGGTTTTCCACAACAACAAAAACATCCATCTGATTATGGTTAGATGACCAAGATCTTGACCATTGTCCGGCCAAACACTTAAGTTGAAGTTAACTTGTTTAACATCGTGGAGAGGTCTAGTATTTTGATACCCAACTCTAACGGGAATCGATCTCGTACCAAAGGTCCCGGGTTCGAGTCCCGTGATGAGCGGGTTCTGACTTTGGGATTTTTCCTTACAAACGGCGCGATTACTGGTTAAGTCTCCAGGAAGCAGACATCGAGCGTGATTTATGTAAGCTGAAAGCTTGTTTCGCAATCGACGTAGAATAAATAAGTTTAAACTAACGGGAATCGAACCTGAGTTATGTGGTCAGTATATATTTCGCGTTTATTGAACTGTCGGATGCTGAGTAAATATGAACGAGCTGTAATAATTTTAAATATCTAGATTAATTTTAAACTAACGGATGTGCTGGCTGATCTGGTTCTACACTCTTCGAATATGCTTTACTATTGATTTTTTCGTAGAGTGCCACTCAACAAATAAATTAATTTTTCTTTTAGCGAAATGGGGACACAGTGAAGCCTCAGTTGAACACGTATACTCACGTATATCAAGTTTACAGTTTTACCTGTGCTAAAGACCACCTAAAAATAGCAATTACCTGTCTAAAGCGACCAAACTTAATTTCACAATTACTCATTTTCTGCATAAAATGACTGCAATTAAAGACCTGTGAACAAAGACCAAATTAGTCTCTTCCCATGGGTGGTCTTTAAACACAGGTTACACCGTACGTGCTTATAGTATTCATTAACTTCTATATGTAGTGAATAGACCTACATACATCTTCTGACTGTATTCCACGTTTAATGTTACGTCCATGTCACTTTGGAGGCCACAAGACCACAATCACTAGATGCGACACAAAATCATTTCCTCTCCATTTTTATGGTATTTTAAGTATTCTTGATATCCGCGAAAGCAGTTTTTCAAATTTTATTTATGAATGGTAGTGACTTGTAAAATAGTAGAGCGTTCGTCCGCCCCGGGTGCGTGAGATCACGGGTACGATCCCGTGCCGGGTCAAACCAAGTAATCTCAAATAGTAGAAATGGCTTTCCCTCCTTGGTATTAGGCCACACCAATTTGATGTCTTGGTCATTGGATTTTTTTTAAAAAAATAAGAGGCGAGCGAGCGCAATTTTTTTTTTTTTTTTTTTTAATGTTAGATCTTCGGATTGTCCGTTTTAAAACCTGAGGCGTTATTTTTTTCTGATCAGTTGTTATAATGAAAACTTTAACTTGTTGGTAACCGTATCAAGGTCTATTTATCTTACTATAAACAGTTTAACACTTATTACACTATACGTTTAACTGATCAATTAACACTAAAACTGTAACACTCTATTTATTATTGATGTAATCCACTTGGAATATTACTTTTTATTCACATTCATTATTTACTCGTTCTTATATTACAATACTCCCTTTACAACCAATATCATGCTGTTTACAACTTGAAAACCATTATTTAATCAATCCATTATAGTTTCAAGTAACTAACTTGTCTTTATTTGCAGTAAGTTGTTTAAAAGACAGACAAACATCATAAATCATGTATACCAACATAAATGATATTATTGTTTTGTGATAATTTGTTACCTATAACATAACTGGTAAAAAATCTACAGAGGGGAAATTGGTATATATTTCCCGTATTTATATGATAAACCAAAAGGTAGAAAACACCAGAGATATATAAACACATATGTGTTTATAAATATGTCTCTGAAAACACCAGAGATATATAAAAACATATGTGTTTATCAATATGTCTCTGAAAACACCAACTGTTATCAACATCGTTTCTACGTATCTATGCAAGGAACAAATTTAAGCGGACATTGTACCTTAGTTTTAACATATATCTAACATAAATGTAATCTGAATATAAAACGTACTTATAAAAATGATTTTACCAACTTTGTATACATTTATAGACATTTGTGAGCATACTTCGAGGTATATCTTACCCCAGCCACTTGCGCAAGCAGGCATACACATAACACTTAACAGTGCCATAAAGTAACTTAGATACACAAGCAATCAATCAATTTGAGCAAAGGCTTGTGCAGAAGACTTCTTCAACACACAGGCCGACTAATGCCCACCTGACGACAAATATTAAAAACATTGTAGACAAAGAGAGTATTGCTCTTACAAAGCATACCTTTTCAACACTGTTTAACATGTTGTTCCGGATTTTAATTAGTTTCCTTACTCAATAGCTATTAGGCTATATGTATATATAATGAGAAAAACAAAAACATTGCTGACGCTCTACCTCTGCACCGCTGTCTTCCACAGTGATAGATATGTGGGAAATGGTTAAAACTTGTGCCATTAAGTCTAAATATGATTTTGTTTGTGTGCCCTATAATGGGGATTTAAAGAAGATAGCATTATCTATATTTAAGTATGAAAGGCATTCATTTTTCATTGAGGTGAAGTTCATTACGTTTTAGCCCTATCATGGCAAAAGGGGTCTTGTTGCTTCTGTATTGTATTGTATGTTGGCATCACATCAAGGTAAAAGAGCTGGACAGCACCTCATATTTGTCATAGAAACATACAGTTCCCACTCCCTAGATCAACACCATACAGAGGCAAGTTAGCCCTTTCCCACATACAACAAATATGCAGCAGACAACTTTGAAAGTATCTAGGAACATTCTAAGGAAAGCTCTATAAATGAAGGTATAATTACTGAAAAAAGTTGAGAACACTGTGGCAAAAGGGGAAATTGTCATTTGCTGCAGAGGCTTCAGAAAGCGTTTTTATGTGGGCAAAGGTTAAAGATGTACAGCCGTTCTAAAGAGGCGTTGCTCTTAAGAGATTTAAACATTCTCCGAATAGAATCACTTTTCTAAGGAAAGCTCTTTAAATGTAGGTATAATTACTAAAAGGGGTTGAGAACACTATAGCAAAAAGGGAAAAATTCCGTCTTTCGGATTACGTGTACATTGAAATACGTTTCCTTGATTTTCTGAATGCTAATCACGACACGAGTTCACATCAGTTTCGTCAACTCGAGATTGTTCGTTTGTAACCCGACAGCTTTAATTTTCAATTGCTCAATTTGCCACAATATTTTCAACTCTTTTCAATTATTTTACTATCATTTATAGAGATTTTCTATGTGTTGTAATTGATGATTTTAAAGTCTGTCAGGGTAAACATCATTGAAATCACTGTGGCAAATGGAGAAATTGCTCATAATGAGCAATATCTGCATTTGCCACAATAATTTCAACACTTTTCAATTATCATACGATCATTTATAGAGATTTTTTACTTGATAGTTTCAAAGTCGTCTACTGCAGATTTGTTTTATGTGGGAAACCCTTATCCACTATCATGACTTACCGATACAAACGAAAAACAGATTTTCTGTGTGTCAGCATTATTTGATAAAACATTATCATAACAGGGGGTGTGTTCAATACAAATAGTTGATTGTTTTTGGTACTAATTTAAATTTATCATAACCTCTTGTCCATTTATCTTTAGTATTATACGTCACTTTTCATGATCAGTTTAACTCTAAAGTATCTTATTCACTTAAAACACAGACCCTGCCAGGTTAAATATCCTACATAAAACTTATATCTTCAATAACCGATATCAGCATTACTGACTACAGAATAAATTGTTCTAATGTTTGTGGATTTAAATGATCTTTTTTTCTTATTTCTTCATGTGAAACGAACTATTGCGGTTTCTCTTTGATGCTTTGCATCAAACATCCGTCTTGTATAACCTTTTAAATCATTTTCCAGTCATGTCTGGATCTATCATCTATTCCATTCAGTGCATTAAATAAATATTAAACTGGCAGACAGTTATTAAGCACTTGTCGATCTGTTATTCTTTTCTAGAGCATAGAATTTGTGAAAACTTATAAAACCCGAACACAATGCCATTTTAGGGACCTTTATTGCTGATAGTCCAGTCAGAACTTACTTGAACATACACTGACCTTTTAATGTAATCATAATTAGGCAGGTTTAAATATCACCGAACACACTGTTCCACCGATGTGTATTTTTGTAAAACACACACATATTTTTTACAAATATGCATGAACTTTAGAATAAATAATACATACTATTGTATAAAGGTCATGTACAGGTCCATGCCGTCGAGTTATACCTATCCTGTTTTCAATATACAGTAAAACCTGTGCGAAAGACCACCTTTGAATAGCGATTTATATTCTATAGCAACCACTCTGTTAGGTTCCCAATTACTCTTTTTGTAAGCCCAGATGACCCTGCAATTAAAGACCACCTGTTAACAAAGACCATATTGGTGTGTTCCAAAGCGTGGTCGTTATACACATGTTTCACTGTACGTGACAAGTTGACAAAGATAGAATGAGCCGTCCCGTGAGAAAACCAACAGTATGGCATCTGCGTAATGTATCGACCAAGATCAGCCCGCGCAGTCCGCGCAGACTAATCCGGGCCCACACATTCATTATTAGGGGGAGAGAGGTATAGACTAATGATTCCTTAAACAGAAAATCCACAGGAGGCGAAAAGTGTCTATCCGGGTACTGCGGCCTGCTAGTGCACGGCATGCTTAGGCTGATCCGGGTCGATCCTTTACGAGTCCACAATGTTGGTTTTCTCTCGGGACGGTTCAAATGCAGTCCGTAACAGCAACGAAATAACGGTACAAATGAATCGGTCGCGTCTAAAGACTTCGGGTCTTATTGTCTCTACGTTGCAGGATCATAATTATGAAGTGTTTGTTAGTTTGTAAGGAGTTTTACGTCGCTTCAATCATGTTTAAGTTATATCACAGCGTTTCCGGGGTTAGCTTACAAGTTCTCCTGGTCCATTTATACTGACAGTAGTGATTCGGTCGTACAGCTGATCCGACAACCCTGAATGCCAATGAGGGAAGACTAACTAGTGGGGCTACAATTATAGTGTATTATCAGAAAATAATTCAACTAGGATTAGACTACATACAGACGGACGGTTAAGGCTCTGGTGAGACTTTGCGGATACGCGGACTCGCCCGAATCGTCACTGTACGCAGATGATGATCCCAAATGGGCAAACAAATCTATATTAATCAAAACATGAACATTCAATGGACGGCTTTTTGAAAACATAGTGACAAAAGAAGAAATTGCACAAAACGTACAATTTCTCTTTTTGACAGAATGTTTTCCACTTTTCGTCATAGGTTATCCATTCAACTATTGTCATTTTCTATGTTTTGACAAAATATGTTCAAAGTCGTCTGCTGCAGAATTGTCAGTATGAGGGAAAGGGTTAGAATAGTTGAAAACATCATGGTATACGGTAAAATGTCTCATAATGAGAGCAATGTTGGTTGGATGCATTGATGTCAGAAATCGTTCGTATATGGGAAAAGGTTAATCCGAAACAAAGAGAAAAAATATGGAAGATTGATTAAAACAATAGAAATACTCAGTAGTATAAAAACACTTCAAAGTTGTTCCCCAAGAGCAGGCTTATAAAAAATGCGAATACTATTAGTTTGAAAAAATCAGTAGAAGTTCTTACTTCTATAAGACTCGTTAATGAAATGATCCAGAAATTTTCCTTTTCATTCATACAAGCCCAATTATTTATTTTTTAACATTTATTCCAATCTATTAACCCTTTCCGACCTGCATACACATTTTGGCGCAAATGCAGCAGACGACTGGCCTGATGAACAATTTCCCCTTTGGCCACAATGTTTTCAGCTTTGTTTAATAATTAAGCTACTTTTTATGAAATTGTTCAGGTTTTTGTCACTATGTTTTCAAAGTCGTCTGCTGCAGATTTGTTGTATGTGGGAAAAGGTTAACATGTAACAAGTGGAAGCCTAGCACAGCCAACCTTAGTACATTCCGTATGTGGGCTATTTAACGCTTTCACTCATATAGACGCTTTTTGACGCCCCTGCAGCAGACGGCTATTTGAAAACATAGTGACAAAAGAAGAAATTGCACAAAACGTGCAATTTCTTCTTTTGCCGCAATGTGTTTTCCACTTTTAGTCATAGGTTATCCATTCAATTATAAAGATTTTCTATTTTTTGGCAAAGCATGTTCAAAGTCGTCTGCTGCAGATTTGTTGTATGTGGGAAAAGGTTAACATGTAACAAGTGGAAGCCTAGCACAGCCAACCTTCGTACATTCCGTATGTGGGCTATTTAACCCTTTCCCTCATATAGACGCTTTCTGACGCCTCTGCCAGCAGACCGGCTATTTGAAAACATAGTGACAAAAGAAGAAATTGCACACAAACGTGCAATTTCTTCTTTGTCACAATATTTTCCACTTTTAGTCATAGTCATCACGGTTATCCATTCAATTATAAAGATTTTCTATTTTTTTGGCAAAGCATGTTCAAAAGTCGTCTGCTGCAGTTGTGCTATTCGTTTAACGTAACTTATTTAAAGTTAGAGATCTCAGTAATAATTTCGTATGTTCGCTTGAAAGGGTGAATAACGCCGCTTTCAACGATTGTTCAGCTCTATATCACGGCGTTATTTGTCAATCTACTCAGGACACCAGTTGTAATGGTTGTAATGGTTGTAATGGTTGTAATGGTTGTAATGGTTGTAATGGTTGTAATCGGTTGTAATGGTTGTAATCGGTTGTAATGGTTGTAATGGTTGTAATGCTAAACCATAATATCCGTAGTACCAAGGAGGGAAAGCCATTTCTACTATTTGAGAATATTTGGTTTGACCCCTGCAGGGGGGTCGTACCCGTGATCTCACGCACCCGAGGCGCGACGGGACGCTCTACTAGTTCACAAAATCACTACCCGTGATTCATAATACCATTTGAAAAACTGCTTTCGCGGATATCAAGAATACTTAAAATACCATACGCAATGGAGAGGAAATGATTTGGTGTCACATCTAGTGATTGTGGTCTTGAGACCTCCCAAGTGACATGGCCGTAACATTAAACGTGGAATACAGTCAGAAGATGTATGTAGGTCTATTCACTACATATATTAGTTAATGAATACTATTAGCACGTACGGTGTAACCTGTGTTTGAAGACCACCCATGGGAAGAGACTAATTTGGTCTTTGTTCACAGGTCTTTAATTGCAGTCATTTTATGCAGAAAATGAGTAATTGTGAAATTAAGTTTGGTCGCTTTAGACAGGTAATTGCTATTTTTAGGTAGTCTTTAGCACAAGTAAAACTGTAAACTTGATATACGTGAGTATACTTGTTCAACTGAGGCTTCACTGTGTCCTCATTTCGCTAAAAGAAAAATTCATTTATTTGTTGAGTGGCGCTCTACCGAACAAATCAATAGTAAAGCATATTCGAAGAGTGCAGAACCAGATCAGCCAGCGCATCCGTCTAGTTTAAAGTTAATATAAATATTTAAAATATTTAAAATTATTACAGCTCGTTTATATTTACTCACCATCCGACAGTTCAATAAACGCGAAATATATACTGACCACATTACTCAGGTTCGATTCCCGTTAGTTTAAGACTTATTTATTCTACGTCGATTGCGAAACAAGCTTTCCAGCTTACATAAATCACGCTCGATGTGCTGCTTCCTGGAGACTTACCTACCAGTAATCGCGCCGTTCTTGTAAGGAAAAATCCCAAAGTCAGAACCCGCTCATCACGGGACTCGAACCCGGGACCTTTGGTACGAGATCGATTCCCGTTAGAGTTGGGTATCAAAATACTGGACCTCACCACGATGTTAAACAAGTTAGCTTCAACTTAAGTGTTTGGCCGGACAATGGTCAAGATCTTGGTCATCTAACCATAATCAGATGGATGTTTTTGTTGTTAGTGGAAAACCGGCCTCAATTCATGAATTGGTTAACGCCATACACAAACCGGCCTTTCTAGCTGTTTGGTTTGCGGTGATCCTGGATAGCCTCCAATTATGATCGGGTAGTTCGTTGCAGAGCGGTTATGGCCATTGACTTGTAGTCCCTCAG
>JASEVX010001646.1:0-12547 GCA_031761405.1 Serripes groenlandicus | reverse complement strand
GTAACGTAATCTTTGTACAGTCTCCCGTCATATACAAAATAGTATACACATACCGAGGGGGTGTTCAAAAAGTTTTCGAAAAGAGGCTCTTATTTCTATATTATCACAGATACTTTTGTTGGAATTTTATTAAAAAAAAAACCAGCATCTAAACGAGTTTGTCTGTATGAAGATATAGAAACAGGACTTCTGGGGAAAACTTATTTCCAGCAGCTTTCTGACGGCGACGAAATGTGGTAACGGTAATGGATTTTAGACGACCACTTCGCTCGTTATCCCTGCTCTTATCGAAGCGTTCAAATATACCGTTTGTAGACAGATGTCTTCTCCACTGCACATTCACCACAAGCATTTTTCAACAGTTTCATGTTTTTGGTTGGGAAATCTTATTCCGAACACAGAAATGAATGGCCGTTCTCTGTTCTTCGATCAATTTAACAATTGTTCTCAAAAAATACCGCGGGAAATTGAATAATTATCTGTCATTTGTATACTTTCCTTTAAAATTTAAGATAATGAACGTACTGTTTCGAAAACATTATACATTTAGAAATATTGAAAATTGGGCCAGGATGACGTCAGTGGCGTTACTATAGTAACATTTTCTCATTCTCAACGGTGAACACAGATCTGTATATTACTTATGGAATATGGAATATCGTGATCTGTATAACAGCGGAATTTTACGAAAATGCTACAACAGATAAAGAAATGGGAATGTTAAATGGGAGCACTTTTCCGCGAAACTTTTAAACAACCCTCGTTCATACTATGAATAAAACAGATCGATCTGATCTATAATCATTAAGCAGGAATCCGATATGACACATACCAATACGTGGATAACGAACAGATCGATCTGATCTATAATCATTAAGCAGGAATCCGATATAACAAATACCAATACGGGGATAACGAAGATATTGATCTGATCTATAATCATTAAGCAGGAATCCGATATGACACATACCAATACGTGGATAACGAAAAGATCGATCTGATCTATAATCATTAAGCAGGAATCCGATATAACACATACCAATACGGGGATAACGAAGATATTGATCTGATCTATAATCATTAAGCAGGAATCCGATATAACACATACCAATACGGGGATAACGAAGATATTGATCTGATCTATAATCATTAAGCAGGAATCCGATATGACACATACCAATACGGGGATAACGAAGATATTGATCTGATCTATAATCATTAAGCAGGAATCCGATATGACACATACCAATACGGGGATAACGAAGATATTGATCTGATCTATAATCATTAAGCAGGAATCCGATATAACACATACCAATACGGGGATAACGAAGATATTGATCTGATCTATAATCATTAAGCAGGAATCCGATATGACACATACCAATACGGGGATAACGAAAGTATCGATCTGATCAATAGTTAGTTAATACAGTTCTATCATTTGGCATGACATGGTCAATATTATACAATTATGGACTTTTCAGCTGTTATACATGATGTGATATGCACCAAAAAAATCATTTTTTGGTACATATCAACATCATGTATAACAGCTGAAAAGCCCATAACTGTTTTATTGTATAACCCTCAATTTATCATATCGTTTTGATATTGATCAACTTAAAAGAAAGCAGAGGACCACTCAATGAACATTTCTGTTGTATGTTGTATTTCTGTCTCATGATAACAGTACGTTTTTGACATGATAACAGTCTAAAACGCGCGTCTAAAATGTTGGTAATGTAATGCACGTGCATGACGTCAAAAAATATAAATAACGTCACCGGAATGACCACTCGGAAGTTTCCGTGGTCATTCGGAACGCGCCTCGGAAAATTCCGTAGCGTACGGATAAAGGCGAAGGATATTAATAGGCGGCTCGTGGGATTCCCCGGTCTTCCCCTGTTACTATTTATAAAACTGGTCAATATCAGAAAAAACGGTCAATATCGCTAGATATTTTTTCTAAAAAATTACTTTTTAGCCAATGAAAAGGCGTCTATTTATAGGTTATATAATAAAATATTTTATTGACCTCTAATAATACACGTGATTGACTCCTGCAATATTATTCTGGTGTATGTATCATGTATATAATGGTAGACTGTCGTAACTCCTACATATGTAACAGAACACCCGAGAAGTAACTCCATATTCTCGATTCAATATCTGAATAAACAACGGTTCCAGAGAACGTTTTAGCGACTTCAACTTTGACCTCGTCACCTTGTTTTACGTTTGCCACTCCGTCAGTAGATGTGCAAATACTAGTCCAGCTATAATCTCCAAAGTTTGCAGCCGTTATCACATTGCTTGCTGCGACTATTCTCACAGAAATTTCCATATTTCTATACAGACAAAGCTGTGTTGTGAATAAGTAGGTGCCGCTGACAGGGACGGTAAATATTCCCGTGTCCTTGTTATAGCCACGCCCTTCGTTTTGAACGATGGTTTTAAACACAATGGTTTTGTCCTTTGTTGGCTCCCTTTCCTTTACGGCTCTGGCTTTGAAATTCACGACGGGGGTTTTTACGCCATCTAGAAAAAATAAAATGGAAACTTTATTATAGGATCATGCAACCGATTGATATTGATAGCGTTTACAAAAGTAGAGCAAACAGCATAATGAAACCAATATATTTGAGGCTTTTGATTGAAGCATACAAACAATTCAGCCACATCAAGAATATGCAATCATCTGTATTTAAAATCGGACTAGAATATAATTCGATAGAATATAATTCGATAGAATAACCATGATCATTTTGATATTTGAAAACACTTCGAAAATGGAGAAATGTCAGCAATTTCCTTTTCTAGCAATGTTTTCTACTCTACAACCAATTAATATTAAATGTTTATTATAATATTTATCCAGGTATGGTCAAAGTAGACGGATTTATTAATACTATAGCATATAAAGCTAAAAACGGATAACATACAATTTAAGAAATATATAATATGTGAAAAAATAACAACATAAACTGATTTGATGCGAAAGAAGTATTTATGCAAAAAACATGTATCGTTGTAACGTTTAAACATAAAAAGAGAATAAACGCGCAATAATTCTTGTGATACCTTTGAAAATCAAAGTATAAGAACTAACGGAGCCATGCTTTAACAGAGGACTTGATTGATTTGAGGTTAACGCCGTTTTCAACAATTTTTAAGTCATATCACGTAGGCCAGTTCACCTACTCATGTGTTTCCTGGCTTTCTCACACCAGTATTCCACACAACATTCTTTCCACATTGTTATACCAATGTTATGACGCTTGTCACAGTGACTTTTGTCAACTGTAGGAAAGAATGTTAGCCGAGCTGGGATTCGAACTCACAACCCATTGATAGACAGCCCGCGTCGCAACCGACTAAGCTAGATTGGCTCGGCCACTGACACATGGGATACTATCTATAAATTGCCCTACAGCTCTTATATAAGTATGGTTTACCGATTCTTCCGCCACAGTCAACTTTTAAAACATCATTACAAAAGTAGAAATTATTCGAAACGAACGATTGCTCTTTTCACACGATGTTTTCAACTTTGAATGAAGATTACAATTAATTTGCAATGTAAATATTTAATTGGATATAATTAGCTATAGATGCATACATAAATTAGCTTTGGCTTGCATTATCAAAACATGAAAATAAACAGTTGAACTCAATTAGGCGTGAAATGTGAACCTTATCATTACACAGTGGGAAGAGGAGCCTTCGTGACATTTTGTTCTAAATTTAGATTTCCAGACAAAGTGTAAAACAGAAGGTCCAATTTTATACAGGGTGTAGACATATATCGTAATTAGCTATGAACGTATCACACAGGGCTTCTAATACAGTTGTCACGGGTTCGAATCCCTCAATCGGAATGTCTTTCAGTTTTAAGACATTTTAATGGTGATACTCTTTTCGTGATTGTGAGAATTTTCTCCCTTTTTTCATACTATAGTTCAGGTATTCCAATTAATTATATGAATTATGTATTTGCAAATTCATGTTATAAAATAAGTTGCACAAGGAATGTAATTTTCTGCGTTTGAGTTAATCGAATAAGGAGAAAATGAATTTCACCCTGTTTGAAAGTAACGCACGCTAGGTGGCGTTGTATACATTGAATTGCACGAGGAAAGTACTCGTCTCCAGTCTTTAAGCTTTGAACAGTCGAACTGTGTAGACTTACATGATATATTTGTTCATGAAACTTAAATTGGTGTGTACTAACTACGTGTTTTTGAAATGGCCGTTGACGATAGAGAGTCTTTAAACACAGCATAAACCAACCCTCTTCTACCTTAATTAAATTCAATTATGTGAGAACTGAGCAGTTTGAAAAGCAAAGTACACGAAACAATTATTAGTGTGGCGACAAAACGAAAGAATGCACAAACAGAGAAACCAAATTCATCGAAAATTACAGAAAAGTTTGTTAATTAATGTTTTATCCATGATTTTTATGAGTTGTCGAAAGGTCTCTTATATTCGGTATCGTATAGAGTACTGTTGTCTCTGAGAAATATACTGAAAAATCAAAAGGTGAAATGCTTTACAGACAATTAAGGGGTGATAAATATTACAATGCAACATTGCCGAAGTTTTATTCAAGGTACTGGGGTGATCAGTTGTGTTCTTTGTTATTCCTATCGTTGTACTTCATAGAGATATTAAGAAAATGTTTCTAGATCAAGCTATTAGTGAGTTAGTTATACCATACTGAAAAAACTGCTCTTTCTTGGCCTATTCGTTGTCAGAATGGTTCATTTATGAAAGAAGTTGTTGACTGGTTTTATTTACCAAGCGAAAAGCATAATTACGTAAGCTGTAAAAATGGCAAAGGAATGATTAGTTACTAGCAAGGGAAATAATCGTTGTTAGTACACGAGATTACGAACAGCAAGAGTAGTCCCCCTTATATAATTTACACTCATGTGGGATCACAAAAATGTATTTGCAGCAGTATTGCTAAAGATTAGGTGGTTTTGCCTCATAATTGACTTGTACATGTAGTAAAGTCCGGCGGAATCGCCATGCTTAGAATATTTAGGCGGAAACGCCATTCTTAGAATCGCCATTTTTAGAATATTTAGGTGGAAGCGCCATGTTTAGAATATTAAGGAGGAATCGCTATGCTAAGAATAACTGTGCTGAAATGCCTTGCTATTTGTAAGTTGACAAATCAAAAAAAAAATATATGCATATATAACAGAATATATGTGTATTAGCGTTATACATTTGTTATGTATATGAAATAGCAGCTTGCTATATTATATATTTGTATGTACATTTATTTCTTCAGATTCACGCAGATGATATTTATGAGTTGTCGAAAGGTCTCTTATATTCGGTATCGTATAGAGTACTGTTGTCTCTGAGAAATATACTGAAAAATCAAAAGGTGAAATGCTTTACAGACAATTAAGGGGTGATAAATATTACAATGCAACATTGCCGAAGTTTTATTCAAGGTACTGGGGTGATCAGTTGTGTTCTTTGTTATTCCTATCGTTGTACTTCATAGAGATATTAAGAAAATGTTTCTAGATCAAGCTATTAGTGAGTTAGTTATACCATACTGAAAAAACTGCTCTTTCTTGGCCTATTCGTTGTCAGAATGGTTCATTTATGAAAGAAGTTGTTGACTGGTTTTATTTACCAAGCGAAAAGCATAATTACGTAAGCTGTAAAAATGGCAAAGGAATGATTAGTTACTAGCAAGGGAAATAATCGTTGTTAGTACACGAGATTACGAACAGCAAGAGTAGTCCCCCTTATATAATTTACACTCATGTGGGATCACAAAAATGTATTTGCAGCAGTATTGCTAAAGATTAGGTGGTTTTGCCTCATAATTGACTTGTACATGTAGTAAAGTCCGGCGGAATCGCCATGCTTAGAATATTTAGGCGGAAACGCCATTCTTAGAATCGCCATTTTTAGAATATTTAGGTGGAAGCGCCATGTTTAGAATATTAAGGAGGAATCGCTATGCTAAGAATAACTGTGCTGAAATGCCTTGCTATTTGTAAGTTGACAAATCAAAAAAAAAATATATGCATATATAACAGAATATATGTGTATTAGCGTTATACATTTGTTATGTATATGAAATAGCAGCTTGCTATATTATATATTTGTATGTACATTTATTTCTTCAGATTCACGCAGATGATATTTATGATTTATCGGAAGGTTTAGCGGAGAAGGTGTATCTACTCCCGGACCTGTTTCGACAATCAAGGGTATGCAATACGGAAAATTCATTCTTTGATTTTGTCTACGCTCGCCGTGCATATTTAACTATTTGGCGAGCAAAGTAGTACGGAAAAGAAATATAATAGTGCTTTAATACGTTGTCATAAATAGGCCTTGTGTAATTGGCTTTGGAGTAGTAACACTCTTACAGTCTCAATTTATTGGAAGCCGCCAGGAGGCGGCTTCCTGTAGGGATGCTTAGAAATTTCGAACAAGGAGAATATTTAGACCTGCCAGCATGACCACATATCGGGATTTCTCTTTGTCCTTACTAAGTACATTAATTTAAGTAATGACTTTTTAAACATCGCTTTTACACTCTATATACATGTGTGAGTTTAACAAATTAAAAACAAAAGACAAAGGCCAGTATATTAATTGAATGATGTACATTTTTATTTAAGCGAAATTCATACTGTATCTAGTCTCAACAGTAAAACTGAATTGGTTACCTGCCTCATACGCTTTATTAGTTCAATAGTATGTTAAACCGGCAACCAGTAAACAAGAGGTTCGCGCTTAATGTAATCTGGTTCCTTACATAATACAATACAAATATTTTATTGCGTTAAACAAACAATATGCTTATAGCATAAAATACAAATAAAGACATGGATCTTTTTTACAGAAGAACATACAAATATTCAACAACGTAGAACATTATGGGGAAAACTGGACTCTTTTCAAATTAGCATAGTAAATAAATTTTGACATATTTTTAGCAATACTAATAGACTTATTGGAGAGTAAGTTTGTGAATTTTCGGTCCGAATATTTTGAACAAACTAGTAGGAAATGATATTCATTTTCAATTTGGTTATTTGAGCAATTTGGACAAATTCTATTATTTCGCGGTAAATGTAGGTGACGACCTCGTTCTATTGCTAATTCATGAGAGGATATTCTAAATTGGGTGAATGCTTTTCTAAAATAAGAGTCTGTAATTTTGTCTAGGTAACTTTCGAATTTGAAGTCGTGTTTAAATAAGCAATACGTTTCTAAACGATTCGAGTTATTGATACAGGAGTACCAATGTTGATAGTAAATATCTAAAATTCGCTGTTTGATCATTTCATAATTAACTGTTATATTAAACTGGTTATGCCAGATATAAGCAATACCACATTCATCGAGAATTTGTTTAATGTTAAATGCCCAATTATTTTTTGTGCAATACAAATCGTTTTCTAAACCTAATTTCATAACCATGTAGCTTTTGAATAAAATTGAATTTTCATTTTGATTGAGTATCTTTATCCAATATTTGATAGTTATAAATTGTCTATGTATGGACATAGGGATTCTTCCCAATTCTCCGTATAGACTGTCTAGATTGGAAGAGCGACGTACACACAGAAGTTTTCTACAAAACTTTGAGTGTATGGATTCGACATCGGGTGCGGGGTGATGACCCCAAATTTCGGCCGCGTAGTTTAGAACTGGTGATACCAGGAAATCAAATAGTTTTAACTTTTGTGATATAGGTAAATCTATTTGGTTATTGACCATAAACAAATTATGTAATGAAAATGCTGCATGCTGAGCTATACGACGTTGTGTACGATTCCAATTCCCGTTTTTAAAAAGTTGTACACCAAGATATTTAAATGAACTCACACATTCTACTGGCGAGTTATACAAGGAAAAATTGTAGTTAGTGTGCCGCCCATTCTCGAATATCATGAGTTTAGTCTTTTGTGCATTAAGACGTAAATGCCATTCATTACAATAATGTTCTATGTCGTTTAAGATAGATTGTAGAGATTTTGGATCCTGCGAAAATACAACCGCGTCATCAGCAAAAAGTAACAAAAACAAGTGTATATCATCAATGCAAAATATACCATCTATATTGCAGCTAATGTTGTTTAAAATGTCATTTAGGAAAAATAAACATAATATGCTGCTAGCTGGGTCTCCTTGTTTAACACCGATGTTTGAATATATGTATTCAGATGTTTCGGACTTATATCGTACATATGATTTAACAGTGCTATACATTGATTTAAGGGCATTTACAAATTTAGTACTAACGTTTTCATTAAGTAGTTTCTGCCACAAACATACTCTATCTATTTTGTCAAACATCTTTTCCCAGTCAAGAAAAGCTACGTAGAGTTTTTTCTTGTCGGCTAAGGTTTTCATTATCAAGGAGTGCAAAATGAAGATACAATCTACCGTAGATTTTCCCTTTTGGAAACCAAATTGATTATCAATTATCTTTTCATGTTTTTCTGACCACTTAGTAAGTCTTGTAACAAGTAATTTTGAGTAAATTTTAGAAATTATATTATTAAGAGTTATCCCTCTAAAGTTTTTAGCATCAGAGTTTCCTCCCTTAAATATGGGTATGATTATGCCTTCTTCCCAACTATTTGGGAAAATACCTTCATTAAAAATTCTGTTGTAGAGACTTACAAGTAATGGAGCAATAATATCATATGAACTTTTGAAAACTTCGGCAATTAAATGATCTGTGCCTGGGCTTTTAGAGTTATTTTGTGCAAATACAGCATTTCTTATCTCCGATTCTGTAAAGTTTACATCTAGATCATTGTCATATAAGTAACTATTATCATGTGTTGCATTATTCGTGTTTTGTTGCGGTTGAGGGCCATATAGATCATTAAAATGTGAGTACATATCATTGATCGATATATTCTCGGGATCGCATTTTTTTGTATTATATTGAGTTTTGACATTTTTCCAAAATGATTTTGGATTCGATTTTGCTAATTTTGACACGCGCACACCTTCTTTTTTTGCGAATTGTTTTTTACATTTGCGTTTTGTGTTAATATATAGCCTTTTTCTGTCCAGGAAAACGTTTTTATTTTCTATACTTTTGTTTCTCAGATACGCATTTCTTGCTTTACTAAATTCTTTACGAGAGGAATAGCAGTCTTTATTAAACCATTTATTTTTCTGCTCACGTGTTACATAATGGTGATTGTTTTTTCTTTCGTTACCAAACACGCAGAATGCATTGTTGTGCATATGTGTTGTAAACAGTTGTACTGTTTCATCAATTGAATTAGTATGTATTTTGTCAACAATACTTTGAAGGTGGTTATGATTTTCAATAAGATGACTCCGAAATGTAATAATTAGGCTTTCATCCCATGATAAATATTGCTCTTGTATATTAGCTTGATCACGTGATATGTTTCGTGGGAGTTTACATTGTATGCAAATATGCAGTGCGCAGTGATCTGAAAATTCGTTAGGTGACATTACGTAAAATTGATTAATGTGTGTAAAGTCATCGTGTTTAAGTATAAGATAATCAACAACACTGGAGCCGTTTTTACTTAAAAAGGTGTGACTTCCATTTTCATTGCACAATCGACCATTACCGATAAGTAATTCCGTGTTTTTACATAATTGGATTAAACGTTTTCCATTTGCGTCAAGTATCTGATCTTTGTTTACACGAGATGTGATATTAACACTATTGTTTAACATAAAATTGTTATCTAAGTATCTATCAAATGTTAAATAATCTTTTTCTACAGATGATCTACTATTTAAATCTCCTACAATAAGAACTTTACCCTTTAATTTATATTTCTCTATGCCAAGTTCAATCAGTTCGAACATATCAATATCAATATAATTCAATATGGTTGAATACATGCTATGATATATTACGCAGTAATTAGATGAAGAAGCCACGGTCCGTATTCACCTTTTCAATTAATATTTAGTTTACTTTTTGGATTCCCGGTAATTTAGATTTAGTCCGTATTTACCTACGCGTTTAAAACCGATCTCAATTAAACCATGCATTCATCTATAGTCTATTTATAGATTTTCCCTTTTTGTTCTTTTTGTACTTTCACATAAATGGCATCTTAATGTTTCAATCATCCAAACTTTTCATTTGCTTTGTTTTTAACAATCTGACTTCCGTTCCGTAACAAAACCAACAATTCTTACATCGCTTGACCATGGAAGGGAAACAAAAACACGACCTTGGCATGTGTAAAAAACATCAGAAATTAGTAAATCCTATAAAGTATAATCATTGAAAACAGTTGAAAACATTATGGCAAAAGGAGAAACAAAACCACGACCTTGACATGTGTAAAAAACATCAGAAATTAGGAAATTCTATAAAGTATAATCATTGAAAACAGTTGAAAACATTATGGCAAAAGGAGAAACTGCGACTTTTGAGCAATGTCTCCTTTAGTCAAGATGTTTTTCAAAAGTCGTCTGCCACAAACACAAAAGGTCAAAGATTTTAACACCAAAATTTGGGAGAGCCTATATGGGAAATAGCTACGTCATAGCGCGTGAGGATTTTACTCAAATCAACCGCGTCAGCACACATTTCGCATTTGGATAGTTTTAGTGTTAATTGCATAATAAGATCAATTTGCATTTTTGTGTGGTAGGTTTTTGGTAATGAATCGTCATGAATTGATGATCAGACTGATCTCTTCCTCGCAAGGTTTTCCCCCTTTTTGTATGGTCTGGTACAAATCCTTTACACGACAAATTTGGGACAGGAGTGAAATAGATTTTTCGAATTAATCCAAATTAATTGGTGGGTATACCGATAATCATTATAAGTTATTGGGTTTGTTACTGACCCACTACGGAAATATAGGGGGTCTGTAGGATTAATAGGGGGCGAGGCGATAGCCGAGTCCTCCTATTCATCAAACAGACCCCCTATATTTCCGTAGTGGGTCAGTAACAAACCCAATAATGTATTTATTTCGTCGACCACTTTAAACTGAACCGTACTGTAACTTGTTGATATTTGTCGATAGCATAATATGACGTCATGAGTAAAAGATCTATCAATATTGATTAAAGAATTGGAATAGATATATTATTTTAAAAAATACATCGGTCCAACATGAAGACATTTATTTCAATTCATTTCATTTCTTTCTGGTTAACTGGTAACATTCCAGAGCCACTTTACGAAAACCAACCTTTGAACTGACTTTTTTTTCTTTACTCACCCCCTATGGAATTTACTCACCCCCTATAGAAAAATAGGGGGTATGCACGTGACACGCTTTAACCAATGAAATTGCTAGAATTTCTTGGGATGCGAAATAAAATATATTATAAATCTCATAATTGAAATAAAACGGAATGGGGTGCAAAATAAGACATAATGGACAGGTTTGGACGATTAACCCTTTCTCACATACGGCAAATCTGCACCAGACAACTTTGAAACAATCTAGGCAAAACTGTGTACAAAACTTAGATTTTGACACTAGTTCAACAATTTTCAATCATATCACGGTGAAAACTTAGAACATCTTGCTAAATGAAGGTATAATTTATGGACATAAAGTAGAAAACATTGTAGCAAAAGGATAAATTCCTTGTGAGCAATTTCTCCTTTTGTCACAATGTTTTCAAAAGTCGTCTGCTGCAGCAGCTTGAAAATGCATATGTTATAAGGAAATGATTAACAAAATATGGACTTTACCCACCCATTGAATTGTACATTTATTGTTTCATTGAAAAACTTACCAGTGAAAGATTGGCCGCTTTAAGATTAATGCTGAGTGTACGAACATTGTAGACGTGCCAACATGTTCTCTCTTGTCAGTGTTTCGGATTACGTTAACATTGAAATGCGTTTCCTTGAATTTCTGAATGCTAATCACGACAAGAGTTCACATTATTTTCGTTCACTCGAGCTTGTGCTTTTGTAATCCCACAGCTTTGATTTTCAATTGCTCCATTTGTCACAATAATTTAAACAACTCTTACTATCATTTATAGAGTTTTCTATGTTTTGCTCTTGATTATTTCAACTTGAGTCTGTCAAGTTAGACATCATTGAAATCGTTGTGGCAAAAGGAGAAATTGCTCATATTGAGCAATATCTGCATTTGACACAATAATTTCAACACTTTTCAATTATCATACGATCATTTATAAAGATTTTTTATATTTTGTACTTGATAATTTGAAAGTCATCTGCTGCAGATTTGTTTTATGTGGGAAATGGTTAAACCAAAAACAGATGTTCTCTGTCAGCATTATTTGACAAAACATAATCATAACAGGGTGTGTGTTCAACAAGAATAGTTTTGGATACAAATTGAAATTTATCATAACCTCTTGTCTATTTATCTTGAGTATTATATAAGTCAATTTCCATGATCAGTTTAACTATTAATCATTCACTTGAAACACTGACCCTGCCAGGGTCAATATCCTACATAAAAGTTATATCTTCAAATACCGATATCAGCATTACTGACTACAGTTTAAATTGTTCTAATGTTTGGGGATTGAAATATTC
>JASEVX010001645.1:0-12586 GCA_031761405.1 Serripes groenlandicus | reverse complement strand
TAAGCTCGACTGGCTTTCAGCCAGTGGAGCTAAAAACCAATAAAATCCTAGTAAGTACACACACTCTTTGTTTCTAAAGCGTAGGATAACCATCGAGAGAGTCACTTACCGTGACGTAATCAAGATAAGCCGCCGATAATCGGTCCAGGAGGGGTGACAATCGGTTATATATTTACTCCCTTCGGTTTGACAGATAATGCATGTGTTAAAGGCTTCTTTAAAAGTGTTTGCTAATTACTAGTTGATCAGTTTAACATATTTTAATAGGTCCAAGTCCGGTCTGAACGGCTAATTGATAAATTATTTTTATTTTCGTTTCGGACCGTTTGTAATTTTCAAACTGTTACAAACGGTCTACGCTGTTTAAAACCATTATGGAACATTAAAGGTGCTTATAATTGGAAATGTTATTGATGTCGATAATTAGAATTCGATGTGTTATGACTCAAAAGTTTTATCGTGTATATATAATGCAGAAGTTTTAAGTTCATTTGCCTTTCGATACTTTATTGAAATGGCTCAACACAATTTACTTGCGATGTTCAAAAAGTCAAATGACCGGATTGGCAACCCGGATCATGTTGACAAAGAGAACCGGATTGGGGAACCGGTTCATAATGACTCAAACAGTCGGATTGGCAAACCGACTGAGTTAGTATGTTGGGCTGGCAACCCAATTCATATGATCCGGCCTGGAAAACCAATTGATCAAATGGGTAAACAAGAGGCCCAAGAGGGCCAGTATCGCTCCACGGCCATAAGGCAAAAATAAAATCTCCAAACAGCCCTACCCCCTGGTGGCTATGTTTTTTACCAACCACCATGGCTTAAAGGAATCTTGTAGAGTGTCACCCAAGGAATGTTTCTGCAAAATTATTTGAAAATCGGCCTGACACTTTCGGAGGAGAGGATATTTTAAGTTTTCACTATAGCCATATAAGGCAAAATAGCCCCACCCCCTGGCAGCCATATTTTTCAACCAATCAACATGGCTTGAAGGAATCTGATAGAGGGTAAGCCTAGGAACATTTCTACAAAATTATTTGAATATCAGCCAAACACTTTCGGAGGAGAAGATTTTTTAAGTTTTCACTATGGTCATATAAGGCAAAATAGCCCCGCCCTCTGGCGGCCATGTTTTTCAACCAATCAACATGGCTTGAAGGATTCTGATAGAGGTCACCCAATGAACATTTCTACAAAATTATTTGAAAATCGGATGAACACTTTCGGAGAAGAAGATTTTTTAAGTTTTCACTATAGCTATATAAGGCAAAATAGCCCCGCCCCCTGGTGGCCATGTTTTTCAAACAATCAACATTTCTTGAAGGAATCTAATAAAGGGTCACTCAAGGAACATTTCTACAAAATTATTTGAAAATCAGCCTGACACTTTTGGAGGAGAAGATTTTTTAAATTTTGTCTTTAGCCATATAGGCAAAATAGCCCCGCCCTGTGACGGCCATGTTTTTTTACCAATCAACATGGCTTGAAGGAATCTGATAGAGGGTCACCCATGGAACATTTCTACAAAATTATTTGAAAATCTGTTGAACACTTTTGGAGAAGAAGATTTTTTAAGTTTTCACTATTGCAATATAAGGCAAAATAGCCCCGCCCCCCTGGCGGCCATGTTTTTCAACCAATCAACATTTCTTGAAGGAATCTAATAAAGAGTCACCCAAGGAACATTTCTACAAAATTATTTGAAAATCGGCCTGACACTTTCGGTTGCCATGGAAACCAGAATTTCGAATGGATCAAAAAAAGGGAATTTAGTAGAGGACATTGAGAGGATGCTTCCCATGAAGTTTCAACCAAATTGGCCAAGTGGTTAGGGAGAAGAAGTCGTTTAAAGGAAAAAGTTAACGCATGCACGCACGCACGCACACACGCACGACGGACAATTCGCCATGACATAAGCAGTGGAGCTAAAAATGGGATGCGTTTTCAATCATGAAAAGTGGATCGGTACATGAGCAAATGCTAAAGAGAGAAAAAGAAAGCTCAGTAGTGGGCATTTGAATTCTTTAAAGCTGGACTCAGACATTCAGTTGAGGCAGATTCCTTCAGTCTCGGAATGTATAAATAAGGAATCTGACAAAATAGAGGCTGCTGTATGCCGACTAATAAGAACTGCTTACACTGTCGCTAAAAGCCATATGCCGATATCTATGTACGCAGAGCTCTGTGAGCTACAATTATTTAACGACACGTGTCTGACAAAAAATCTGTACCAAGAAGACAGTGTTTGTACGGAGTTTATAACTCTTATTTCCCAGTCTCTTGACGATAGTCTAATAGAAAAACTCAGGACATTTGACCCATTGCCTATATTTCGCAAATGGCGTTCTGGATCCTATGGAAATAGTAAAGGAAGGCATAACAAAGCTTATATAAATTGGCACAGGGGCGAACTCTACATCATTTAATGAGCTGCATAATTGAGAAAAGTAGTGGCTAAGCTGCAACATAACGCAAACTTTACCTTTAAAGACAAGTGAATAAGCATACTTACCTAAAAACAGAATTATGGTCGATATATTCTACATGGTAATTCAAAAACAACAAAGACATTCTTTTTAGTAAAAGGTTTATTTGTATATAGACAAAGCAATGATAACCCTACAAACAAAGCAGTATATAAGATAAAAATGTATCTTCTGTGCACCACCAATCATTTCCTAGTAAGTACGATATTGGATTACGGGTCGAACATTTTTAAGTACGAACGAGCAATGTAAACATGTGCGTTGTTATGTTCGTCTGCAAATTTTGGTAAATTACGATTTGTTAAGTACTTCTACATTGACATTATCGAGTAATGACACTGTTATACATCCATCTTTGCAAGGTCACCTGAAATAAACATGAAATTCATTCTTTTTTTAAAGTGTTCAAATTTGATATTTTTCAAGAAGGGGGCGGGGGGGGGGGGGGGGGGGGGGGTTACATACATCCATGACTGACAAACTAGCACCATGACACATTCCACATTGTATCAAGAGACAACTTGTAACTTTGATTGAATCGATAGATCACATTCAGCATTTTTTTCAACTTTTGACATTTTTATTATGCAGCCATACGGACATCACCAATTTATTCAAATTTCATTACAGGGAAGCAGTACTGAACCTTCAATCAGTCATGGCACTCTTTCAAAGTGACGTGTTTACCATCATGACAGAGTGGTCACATATAAAAGAACTATCTTGCACCCCACTGACTACAATTTCCATGGAATCAGTCATTGTATGACACTTTTTGAAAGCCCCTTTCAGAGTTAAACTTTAAAAGTAATAAAACAAGTATAAAAATTCACTGACTCAAAGACTGTTATACTATACAAACATGAATTGAATACATCCAAGTTTGGGGAGAAAAATCAAACAAACAACATGCATTTAAGCCTTCAGTCTAAACCACTGTCCCGCCTGTAGATGCATGTTGATACATCTGTGGCATATGACTCTGAAAACAGGGTGGCAAAAGGAGAAATTGCTCATTTTAACCCTTTCCTTTATACTACAATTCTGCAGCAGACGACTTTGAACATATTTTGTCAAATAATTGAAAATCTCTATAATTGAATGGATAACCTATGACTAACAAGAGGGCCATGAGGCCCTGGATCGCTCACCTGAGAAAGGGCTTTTTAAGACTTAACTCTTTCAGCGCCAATGGCAATATCATCAAGACAATCTTTCTGACAAAATTTCAATCAAGCTGCTCCAAGTCAAAAATGCAATCTCTATAGTGTTAACAAGATTTTGATACAATATTGCCTACTGACCTAGTTTTTGACCTGACCAAACCCATATTTGATTTGGCCTAGATATCTTCAAGGCAAATATTCCAACAAAGATTCAAAATGACCCATAACTGAACTTGGCCTAGATATCACGAAGACAAACTTTCTAACAAAGTTTCAACATGCTCAAGCCAAAAATGTGGCTTCCAGAGTGTTAACAAAATCTTCCTTAAATTTGACCTAGTGACCTATTTTTTGACCGGACATGACCCAGTGTAAAACTTGGTTTAGATATCAGTTAGACAATAATTCTGACAAAGTTTCAACATGCTCGAGCCAAAAATATTGCTTCCAGAGTGTTAACAAGATTTTTCTTAAATTTGACCTAGTGACCTAGTTTTTGACCGGACATGACCCAGTGTCGAACTTGGCCTAGATATCAGTAAGACAATAATTCTGACAAAGTTTCAACATGCTCAAGTCAAAAATATTGCTTCCAGAGTGTTAACAAGAATTTTCTTAAAGGACAATGTGCATTTACCATCAAAAACGGCCCATCTTCAGAATAAGATGAAATTTGCACATTATATTTCCTCATATATCCCCTTTCAATATTGCCATAAATTAAATCAATATCACGCTTATTGTTGTCATGGCAACATGATTTTTCCTCAAAAACTAGGAAATTAAGAAAAATACATGAGATTCTTCCTGGCAACATTTTTTTTTATTTTAACAACAATAAATACAACCTTTATACACTACTGAAGATTTCATTTATAAATGTATGAAAGAAAAAAACAATAAACACATGTTACTATGGAAACATGTCCTTGTTTTAACATGTGAACTATTAATTATTTGCCTTTTTACAAGTAATTTATGGATTAACTTTGTGAAAATGAACTATTATGATATATATTCATGCATGTATATATTCATGAAATAAAACATTGACATGTGTTCTGTATTTGATCACAGTTGGATCTGAACTTGGACTGTTGCCATAGAAACAACACATCATCAATGTATATAAAACCAAGCAAACAATTGATTCTGAAATGTTATATTAACTTCAACAACAATAAAAAGAACTTTTGAACATATTTCAATAAATTATATTCCCAAATATATGAAAGCTAAAGCAATCAACAACACATGTTACTATGGAAACAAGCCATTATGATAGAATATCAAAAACCATTAATTTAGTTCTTTTCAATCAATGTATATAATATGTGATAATTAACTTAAATAAGTATTTTGCATTTGTATAAATCTTTTAAATACAAGCATTTGTTCTCTTCATGTCAGTTGCTATATAAACAAAACTAATTATATATATATATATCAGATCAATCTTACAATCACTTGAAGATGGGTATAACAACATGCAGGCTAACCCGGACAGACACTTTTCGCCTACTGTGGATTTTTCATTTAATGAATCATGACACTCCACCCGAGACTGAATGTGTCAGCCCGGATTAGCCTGCACTGATCCTGATGAGTAGAATGAACCGTGCACTCTTAATCCTTTCTCACACATTTTGATGTATAGGCAGCAGACTTTTGAAAAACATTGTGGTAAAAGAAGAAATTGCTAAAAAACAAGCAATTTCTCCTTTTGCCACAATTCCTTCAACCCCATTAAATTAAAAAAAGTTTCATTTAGAGAGATAATTGCTAGTTTTGTCTATAATGCTGTAGATTTAGAAGGATCTAGAAACAAATAAAAACATGTAATTGTATTTCATGTTTAGCATAATTTGTAAGTAAAAAAATAAGATTGCATTGAAAACCTTGAGGGAAAAGGAGAAATTACTAGTTTTAAGCAATTGGACCTTCTACCTAAAAGCAAAATGAAAAATACAGGAAGGAAAGGAATACATATATCTGGATGAATTACAGTTTGTCAAATAATCCTTGAATAATCTCGTGGGTGATACATACAAAAAACAAAATAAGATGATGTTTACCAATTTTGTCCAAACAATCATTTAATTTCTAATGTATCAGTAAAATAAGAACATATATATTGGACATTATGTAAACTTGAATCTACAGCTTCAGCTATAAAGAGTGATTACATGAAATCCTTGAGCAGCAATAACAATTAGACCTTTGACCTCTAAGTTTGACCTTGACATTTGAGGTACAGGTCTGTGTCTTGTGCGCGACACGCCGCCTTATCATGGTGAACGTTTGTTCCAAGTTTCATGGAAATCCTATGATGGATGGTTAAGATGCGGTCCCGACAAGGTACAGTCCTATCAAACAGTACTCATGTTGACCTTTGATCTCTAAGTGTGACCTTGACCTTTAAGGTACAGGCATGGGTATTGTGTGCGACACGCCGCCTTATCATGGTGAACGTTTGTGCCAAGTTTCTTTCAAATCCTATGATGCATGGTTAAGATGCGGGCCGGACAAGGTTAAGTGGGACTGACAGACAGACAGTCGGACAGACGGAATCGACCTAACCTATAGTCCCCAAACCGGTCTTCGACCGGTAGGGGACTAATAATAATAAACAAAAGGCCCATGAGGGCCTATGCTCTACTGGGATGGTTCTTTGGTCATTTTTAATCCAGAGCATGAATGTATGGTGAAGATCGGAGAGTAAATGGAGGCTCTAGTGTGTTCACAAGCTCTATTATAGCAATTTCGGCAATTCCAAGGGCCATAATCCAGTCTTGCATAAGCGGATCTAGCTGGTTTGCAAAAGGAACCGAGCTCTCATCGATATCTAACTACTGTATAAGTTTGTTGGAGATACAATCAAAACTGAAGACTTTATCGCGTTCACAAGCTGTATTATAGCAATTCTGACAATTTCAAGGGCCATAATCCAGTCTTGCAAGGACGTATCTGGATGTAAGACAGGACATTGCTTCCTATGAAGTTTCAACCAAATTGGCCAAGTGGTTAGGGAGAAGAAGTCGTTTAAAGGAAAAAATTAACGCAAGCACAAACGCACGCACGCTAGCCGGACAATTCGCCATGACATAAGCTCGACTGGCTTTCAGCCAGTGGAGCTAAAAATAAAATGAAATCTCTCTATAAATGAAAGGACAATTGAATAGAGTAGAAAACATCGTGGCAAAAGACGAAATAGCAATTTCTCCTTTTGTCATAATGTTTTCAAAAAAGTCTTCTGCTGCAGAGGTGTCAAAAAACGTCTGTATGTGGGAAAGGGTCAAGACATGTAAACCAATTTATTCTGAAGATCCCTATTATCAAAGGTATACTTATTGTTAGTGCAGTTATCCAAGTAAGGTATTCTGGAGTCCACAGTTAAGTCTTTTTTTCAAAATAAATGAAGTCTGAAAATACAATGTAAACTACTGAAGTCAAATCAACTGTCTGCTTTGAAAACATCTGAACTTCAAAATGTAGTGACTTGAATTTAGAAAGAAATGCTCAGATAGCATAGACATGATTAAGTAATCATATGTTACTCTTCTATCACACTATCATTGCTGTCAGTGTCAGAATCAGATAAATCTATTGTGTCTGGGAAATTGGAAACATCATCTACATATTTGCTCCAATCTTTCACACCAACTGTATCGTCAGATCTGTCTTGACTCAAATAAAAAATCACTGCAGCAATATGTGCACAGACTCCAACAACCCTTGCTCCAGCTCTACACTTACAATACCAACCAGTAACCTCCTCATTATTATATTTAAGCCAAAGTTGATATTGCTTCGAAGAGACATGTCGACTTTGTATTTTCACTCTTACAAGATTAGAATTCTCCCTATGGATGAAAATCTTAGACTCTCCCTCTATATATTCTTGTATGTATGAAGGACATAATTTTAACTGGTAGGTTCCTAAAGTTATGTTTCTCAGTTGAGTTTCTGTCATTTTAGGAAAGTTTAATGTGATATCATCAATTTCAACCCATTTAGAAGGCCTTCTGTCCAAGGAATTGTCTTCAATATAGGACTTCAAAGAGTTAATCTGAAATAAAAAAACAAACTATTATAACATAAACATACATCCTTTTCCAATATACAACAAATCTGCAGAGGAGGACTTTGAAAATGTATAGGATACATTATGTAAAATCTCTAAAATGGACAAATGAACCATTGAATAGAGCTGAAAACATTATGGCAAAGGGAGTAAGCGATAATTATGAGCAAATTCTCCTTTTAGCAAAGTTTTACCAAAAGTCTGCTGTAGAGGCTTGAGAAAGCTAAATATCAGTGATTAGTTTCATCAACGGCAATTTGTGATAAACTATTTAACTTTATGGAGTAAAGTAAATGCTACTTCGCTTCAATTACAATGATCAGAAAAACAATATATATTCGATTATTTATCTTTTTAACACTTTCCCTCATATAGATGCTTTCCGAAGCCTCTGAAGCAGACGGCTTTTTGGAAACATAGTGACAAAAGAAGCAATTTCTCCTTTGGCACAATGTTTTCTTCTTTTATTCATAGGTTATCCATTCAATTATAGAGATTTTCTACTTTTTTACAAAATAGGTTCAAAGTCGTCTGCTGCAGAATTGTCGTATGAGGGAAAGGGTTAATGTTATAATTAAAATGTGATTGTAAAAGTATACCTCATTACATCGTTGTTTCATTGTTTGCGCAAGGTCAGCGTCACTTGCGGTAGTTCTGTTGAGCGGTGGAAAATATCTGTTGCTTAACGCACACACAATCCTGATATAATCACCAATAAAGGGGATCTGGTTTGTTGGTAAAACTCGTTCCAGGTACTTGAATCTCTTAATTCTGGCATTAGCTGATTCTACCACCCATCTTATCTGCAACCGAGATTTAACATTATTCGTAAACAAACTATTCTCCTCTTTGTATTTCTTAAAAAAACAACAGACAACCTGTGAAAGCTGTGCAGCGAAAATCATTTGAAAACGCTGTGGTAAATACGAAAAATACTCAAAAATCATTGTCAGAAAAATAGAAATTATAATATAAGTAATTTCTCCTTTCCTCAAGATGATTTTGATTTTGTATTGAAGATACTTAATATTTGTGTAATGTTAACTATTGAGATAAAAAATCCAAACATAATGACTTATTAAAATATGACACTTCTCTGTTATTGAAGGTACAACAATTGAATGGAGTTCAAAACATTGTGACAAAAGGAGAAATTGCTCATTATGATCAATTCCTCCTTCTGCCTTTTGTTTTCAAAAGACGTTTACAGACAGTGGTTTATGCTAAATGTCCAAACAATTTAGGATAAACAAAACAAACCATATAAATAAATATGTTTTTTCCAATTTAAACAGTTGAATACTTTGAAAACACTGGAATTAGATATGAGCCGTCCCGCAAAAAAACAAAACATTGTGGACTCTGCGTAAAGTATCGACCCAGGTCAGCCTAAGCATTTCGTGCAGGCTGACCCGAACAGACACTTTTGACCTCATGTGGATTTTCTGTTTCAGTAATCATTACTCTATACTTCTATCCCCCCGAGATGGAATGTGTCGGCCCGGATTAGCATGTGCTGTCTGCGCAGACTGATCTGTGTCGATACATTACGCAGTGTCCATAATGTTGGTTTTCTCGTGGAACGGCTCTCATGTTGTCTTACCTTGGTAACCATTCTGCTCTGGTTAGCATCCAAATCAGCCATCTGCTTGTCTCCTTTTTTCATGAATTTTGGCATTGATGCTTGAATTCCCATTTCCTCCAATAAATCCAATGAGTCCCTGAATCCCCTGTCTACTACAAAAATATCTCTTTCCTGTACAAAATCTTTGATGTCTTTAATGTTTCTGTTCATAATATGATTGAGAATACTAGCATCATTGTTTTTAGCAACATAGGGACCAAGGATATCAATGAAATAGCCGGTAGTTGACACAATTACCATTGGTTTCACAAGACATCTTGACTTATGCATACTGTATGACAGACGTTGAAACGAAAAATTGTTACTTTTTTGAACATATATGTAGGTGCCATCTAGAACTAATATCATTTCATCCTCAGCATTAAAAAGAGATTTAGATAGTTGGGTTGTGTGTTTAGTTATCACTTCAGCTCTGGTAATAGATTCAAATCCAAGATAAAATGGTACAAAATATTTTAACAGTGCTTGTCTCACAGAGGAAATTGCTCTCCTGATGCTGTGTCTGGAAATGTGTAGTATTGTGGACAGCAAGCTGTTTGAAATGGCAGATTTTAATTTAAACAGGAATATTCCAATAGAGTTTTTTGGTGTTCTTGTACAAGTTTTTTTTACATGGGATTGTATATGCATACAAATGTCATTAAATTCATGATAAGAAAAGCCTGTTAAACTTTTACAGGTAACGTCATCCATACTATCAAAATTTAAAGTGTTCATATAAGACTGTTGGCAAGTATTTCTAAGCTGTCCTAAAAACTTTAATAGATTGCTTCTGTTTGAGGAACAGGTTTCTGTGGTTGAAATGGAGTCCAAATCATTGGATTTAATATAGTCAGATGAAAAATCAATATGTTGGGTACAACATCTTGCTCCTACTGCAATAAAAATATTTTTCTCAATGAAGGCCTTCATGCGGGCGTCAGCAGATATAACTACAAGTTTTGGTCCTGGCCTTTTGCAAATAAAGCATCTGGAATGGCTGTTTGAAATTCCAGGTATCCTTAGAGAAATGGAAGGAGGACTGAATACTGGCCTCTGTATTGGAGAAAAAGTTGGATCTGATTCACCAGATTCACTGTCACACAGGGGGGTTTCTGTATGATGGTTAAGTGTGTCAGGTTTGTTTTTATAGGTATAAAATCTGTGTTTGCACTTATTGCATATAACATCATTTTCCTTGACATCTTTGATCTTTAGTACATCTGCTAAATATACTTTTATTGAACAGTTCACCTTTCTCCTGGTCTTTATTGGAACTCTTTGTTTACATGCTATGCAGCATATGAACCTTCTTTTTTCTGAAAAAAAAAGGGAAATTACAAAATAAATGTATATTTACTAAATCATTTTTAACATTAATATCTGAATTATTTATAAATTACTGAACAATTTTAGAGTTGCATTCAAGCAAATACTGAGGTACTTGTAAACAGTCAAGTTATTTTTAAATAAGACTGGAAGAAAGAAGAGAGGGGAATAGAGATAGAGAAAAAAAAAAAAAAAAAAAAAGAGTAAGATGGAGGCGGGACTCGAACTCGGTTATCCCGCTCATCAAGCTAGGTATTCTACCTCTACACTAAGCACTCATCGTGTTAGAAGTGCTATAATATTAATATGGTTCATACCAATATACACTACGACTGACATTTAGTAGCAGTTTTATATCAAAATGAACATATTCAAATACATTTTAAATGAAAAATATCCGACATCTTTCATCTTTATTCAAATATTGATGCTACCATTAAACGTCCCCGCACAATAACATCTTTTTTCACATCCCTGTAGCGGACACGAAATCCAAACTGAGAAAAGAGTTGCATGTAAAAATTGTTTACGCTCAAGTTACAGGTTTATCAAGAACGTAAAATTATAATGGATAAAACTATTACTCACCTAATTTTCTCATTGATCCCACTTTCACAAAATATAATCGTGTAGACACAAAATCCTTAAAACAACACAGATGCAAGGTGTTAAGAGTCGCCGACAATCTATAAATAGCAATTGTTTACATCCACAACGGAGGTAGTGAATAGTTAAAGATAAATCCAGCAGCCGACACGTATCGAAATCTGGGTTATTTATTTGCGTGCGTTCATTTTATTTTAGTAATATAAAAAAATAACTATAATACTTCAAACAAAATAAATACTTACTGAATACAAATTATTTTTTGGTTACGGAACAATTTGGTACAAAGAGCAGTTTTCCGATTATCACTATCAAAACTGTTCACTACTAGCAAATAGGCTGTGTACCCTAACGACCGTATCTATGCTTGACAAACTGTCGGATAAGTTACCGTTTTTTCGAAAGTTTAATGTTTCGACCATCGTCGACCATTTTTATATGTAGAAATTCTGAAGTAAAAAATTCCTTTTAATATTTTGATGTAAAAAGAAAAAATGTGGAGGCCTGTGGAGGATGTACATTTTCTATCTGAATGTTCGAAACATGCCCGAAATTGACAAAAACCCACACCCCTCGGTATAATCAACGCTAAAATAGAAAGGTTTAATCACTATGTCATAGTGAAAATCTTATTTATCTTAGTTATTGAGATATGTTCACGTCTCCTACAGTGAATATTTTCTCTGTATAACATGTTTAAATTTTCTTGCAAAAACGGGGCCGATTTGCCCTGCAATCGCACATCCTCCTTTGACCTAGTGACTTAGTTTTTTGACCGGACATGACCCAGTTTCGGAATTGGCCTAGATATCACGTAGACAAACATTCTGACAAAGTTTCATCATGATCAAGCCAAAAATGTGGCTTCCAGAGTGTTAACAAGATTTTCCTTAAATTCGACCTAGTGACCTAGTTTTTGACCGGACATGACCCAGTTTCGAACTTGGCCTAGACATCACGAAGACAAACATTCTGACAAAGTTTCAACATGCTCAAGCTAAAAATGTGGCTTCCAGAGTGTTAACAAAATCTGCCTTAAATTTGACCTAGTGACCTAGTTTTTACCCGGACATGACCCAGTTTCGGAATTGGCCTAGATATCACGTAGACAAACATTCTGACAAAGTTTCATCATGCTCAAGCCAAAAATGTGGCTTCCAGAGTGTTAACAAGATTTTCCTTAAATTTGACCTAGTGACCTAGTTTTTTGACCGGACATGACCCAGTTTCGAACTTGGCCTAGACATCACGAAGACAAACATTCTGACAAAGTTTCAACATGCTC
>JASEVX010001644.1:0-12656 GCA_031761405.1 Serripes groenlandicus | reverse complement strand
TTTAAGGCGTTGTTATCTGTGGCCTGAATTACACCGTGGATAATGTTCCAGTGATATAAATTATGTCGGATGGATAAGAAAGTCCAGATAGCGTCGCGGGTCCCGGGATAAGACAAGGAGAGCGATATAATATATGACAACCATAAACTTAAGTATCTTGGACAATCGTTGCGATAAAAAACGAAAAGAAAAAAACACCCTTCTTCTTCATGTGTTGATGGGATACAGTATATTAACCCTTTCCCTCATATAGACGCTTTCTGACGTCTCTGCAGCAGACGGCCTTTTGAAAACATAGTGACAAAAGGAGAAATTGCACAAAACGTGCAATTTCTCCGTTTGCCACAATGTTTTCCACTTTTTGTCATAGGTTATCCATTAAATTATGGAGATTTTCTATATGTTTTGACAAAATACGTTCAAAGTCGTCCGCTGCAGAATTGTCGTATGAGGAAAGGGTTAACCGTTTCCCACATACAACAAATCTGCAGCAGACGACGTCGGAATCGTCTGGAGAAAATATTGAAGATCTCTATATTAAATGAACGTGTAACTACTGAGTAACGTCGAAAACATTGTGGCAAACGGAGAAATTGCTCATCATGAGCAATTTCTCCGTTTGTCACAATGTTTTCAAAAGTCTTCTGCTGTATATCCGTCAGAAAGCGTATCTATGAGGGAAACGGTTAAAGAACCCGCCTACGGAGCGAGAGACCCTAGTTTAATCCCTGGTCGAGCCACACCAACTATTTTAATTAAACCTTTACCACTTTTCAGACGCATTTGCAGCAGAAGCCTGAGCACTTTTTTTCCTTGTGCCATACCGTTTTCAACTTTAGTCAATAATTGTTCTTTCATTTATATAGATTTCTCAACGATATGCCTTTTTGTTATCGAAGTCGTCTGCTACAAATGTTTTGAATGTGGGAAAGATTCAGGATGTTTTTTATACTGTCAGAGGGAAACATGAATACATTCGACCCTGTGTAAAAGACCACCTTTAAATAGCAATATCCTGTAATAAGCAACCTCACTTATAGTTTTCTCAATTAATCATTTTCTGCATAAATGACCCTGCATATAAAGACCACATAAGAACAAAGACAAAATTGTTGACTTCCTATGGTTGGTCTTTATACACAGGTTTCACTGTATATTGAGTATAGCAATGTGATCAAATTATCTAACATAACCAACTAACGGTCTAACATATAAGGGATGCGTTCATGTTTTTAAAAACCCTTATTCAACGACCAAACCCGATGAAGCTGTGTCCCCTCATTCCGCATAATGTGTCTGTCAGTGATAAATGGTTGTCATTATTATTTTCGTACTTGGTGCAATGTCCTGCAAGTTGCCCGGTGTATTTCTGTCATTCCTGCCTTGTCTGTATGTGTGTCTTTCTGTGTTTTTGTCGACATATTTGTCATACTATTCATTTACTTGGCACCTTGTCCTGAAAGTTGCCCGGTGTTTTATTCTACATTGTTGTCCAACATGTGGTACGGTTTATCAGTTATCTAGTCGGTGTTTGACACACCTGCGTCTTTACATATCTACTTGTACAAGAACGTTTCCTGGGTCCGCCCAGAACGTTTCCGCTAGGGTATCTCCCTCTCTAAGATTTAATGATCAGTGTCATATCTCTCTCACTCTCTCACTCTCTCACTCTCTCTCTCTCTCTTTCTTTCTTTCTTTCTTTAATTCTCTCTCTCTCTCTCTCTCTCTCTCTCTCTCTCTCTCTCTCTCTCTCTCTCTCTCTCTCTCTCTCTCTCCTCTCTCTCTCTCTCTCTCTCTCTCTCTCTCTCTCTCTCTCTCTCTCTCTCTCTCTCTCTCTCTCTCTCTCTCTCTCTCTCTCTCTCTCTCTCTCTCTCTCTCTCTGTCTGTCTGTATGTATGTCTGTCTGTCTCTGTCCCTGTCTGTCTCTGTCCCTGTCTGTCTCTGTCTGTATATCTCCATTATCTCTGTCCCTCTGTGTCTCTTTGTCTGTATGTATGTCTAGTATGTATGTCTTGTATATGTCTTACTGTCTGTCCGTCGACATTAAACAGTCGACTCTGATCATATCAGGTAAATGGTAAAGGGCATTTGAAAATGGAAAACACTGACCATATACCTTAAAGATAACAGAAAAACATCTCAGTTGCTATGCTGATAACGTCATATCAACCCTTATAAACAGAATGATAATTAAATAGGCCACGACAGGCGAAAATCGCCGTCCTGAAAATACGAGCAATGACGACTGAAGCTAGACGGTTTCCACCCAAAATCTCAATGTTCGCGAACCGTTAAGTAAAGTTCCTACAAAACATGTGTGTACACTCTAGATTCTACAGGGTGTTTTTAAAAAAAAAAACATCGTGACGAAGAATTCAATTGCTCATTATTAGCAATCTCCCCCATCTTCTCACAATGTTTCCAACTCTATTCATTAATCAAAGTTTGATTTGCAAACACTTCCCATAGTTCTAAGGACGAGTTTTGAAAACATTGAGGCAACTTTATTAACCCTCTCCCTCATACAACAATAACCTATGACTAAAAGTGGAAAACATTGTGTCAAAAGGAGAAATTGCTCGTTTTGAGCAATTTCTTCTTTTGTCACTATGTTTTCAAAAAGCCGTCTGCTGCAGAGGCGTCAGAAAGCGTCTGTATGAGGGAAAGGGTTAAAATACTGTTCTTTCATTTAAAGAGAGTTTCCAAATTTTGACTAGATGTTTACAGTCATCTGCTATAGGTTTTTCGGTATGTTGGAAAGGGTAAAACCCGGATGCAGCAAAGACGCCCCTTTCGGTTGATGCAGCTCGAATGGAAATGTAACATAGAGATAGGGTTGCGTTTCCTACAAATGTCGTCTGTTACCCAGACGTTTAAATATCGTCTGTGTCAGAGAAAGGGTTAACCCTTTCCCACATACAAACACAAAATCTGCATAAAAAAAAACCTTGGAAATTCTCTATAAATGAAAGAACAATGTTTTAATAAAGTTGAAAAACATTGTGGCAGAAGGGAGAAATTGCTCACTCTGAGCAATTTCTATGTTTGCCACAATATTTTCAAAAGTCGTCTGCTGCAGAGATTTCTGAAAGTGTCTGTATATGGGAAAGGGTAACTGGTATACACATAGAAATGCAACAAGACCTCCTTCCGACTGATGCATACCCTGATGCAACTCGAATGAAATGATATTCATGCATAGAGAAGGGTATTACGTTCCTACAAGGTTTTCAAATGTCGTCTGTTACTCAGACGTTGTAAAGTCGTCTGCGTCAGAGAATGGGTTAATATTATACAAATAGTTTCGACTGATATCACATTCTTCATCAAGACGTTGAAGATAACGCGGTTTTAAAGACAAAACTTGGACGCAATCTCGCCTATCTTATCGTTACCACGGCAACGGAAAACATAATATCATCTTCAAAGATGGAAGTTTGTAATACCTTTCTCTCGTTCTTGTTATGTCATGTGATTTTGTGACAAACAGGTTTAAGCCCCCTTTTAACCTTATCCCTGACACTGGTGACGTGTTGGCACCTCTGCGAAAGACGACTGTTGAAAACATTTGTGGAAGAGAAGACATTGTTTTTTATATTTCTTTCCTTTCCAACAGTGTTTATGACTAAACGTACCTCCAACTATCATTATGTCGATTTTTTTTTTTTTAAATTAATTAATTTTATATCGACCTCGAATCAATATTCAAGCTTTTGTTTATCAATTTCGATATTTGGTGTCAGGATAAATATGCCAGTAGTACTGGTAACTTTGCCCCCACAGGACACGCCGTGACATAACTGAACATTGTTGAAAGCGGCGTAAAACACAAAACAATCAATCATTGAGACTTAACCAGTCCTTGTGTTGCAGAGTTCTCTAATCACGGGATTCGAACCCAGGACTTTGGTAATTGCACATTTTTAAAACTTTATTTTCAAAGCTCACATATTTAAAGCCTCAATCGACTATTGACGGAAATATGGCCCTGGAATATTATATTTCCTGAAACTTGTTTTAAAAGCGAGTTCTGATGTTTGACACGTTATTGTACGTTAACCATTTCCCACCTTTCGACGCATTTTAACGCATCTGCCTAATTTTGAAAACATTGTGACAAAAGGTGAAATTGTTCAAAACGATGTTTTCAACTTTTTTCAGTAATTATACTTACAATTATTATACAGATTTTTCATATTTTTGAGTAGACATTTTCGAAGTCGTCTGCTGCAGATTTGCTGTATTTGGGAAAGTGTTAATTTAATAATTATTTTTTACTAAGAATAAATAAAGGATTAATTAGAGAACAATGTGCTCAAAGATTAGATTAGACTCCACGAATGTGCATAATGAACACGTTCGCCTTCTGCTGCTGGAATGATTGCACTCTTATTCAATACTTATACATGCATATGTAGAGATCAGTCATACGTTTTGATGTCTGTTCCATTGAAGTCGTCTGCTGCAGATTAATTGCATGTGGGGAAAGGGGGTTAAAGTTCGCGTAGCAGGACGAGGAATAACCCCTTTCCCACATACAACAGATATTTTAACACATCCGGGTTGATGAGTAAAGTGGAACATCTTTATAAATGAAAGTATAAATATTGAAAAAATGTTGAAAACATTGTGGCAAAAGGAGAAATTGCTCGTTTTGAGCAATTTCTCCTTTAGTCACAATGTTTTCAAAAGTCGTCTGCTGCAGATGCGTTCACACATGCGTCTACAGGTGGGAAAGGGTTAATGTACATTGTGGCAAATTGAGATATTGAGTCGTTTGCTGCAGAGGCGTCAGAAAGCGTCTGTATGTGGGAACGGGTTAAGAGATATACTGTATAACTTGCATGTTGACGAAGAAGGTGACATACTCGAGTCGTCAATTATTCCTTTATTCGAATATAAAGCGACATTATAGAATAAATAAAAAGTGCTTCTTAGTGATGTTTTAAATATGTTTGATGCGTTAAGTATAGTATTTCTTATGTCTTCTACCGAAAAAAAGAGAGAAAGTGAAAGATATGGACAAAACTCATGGTTCAATCAATTTATTATAATGAATAACTCACTCAGAGTTCGATTTCTTATAATGAATAACTCACTCAGAGTTCGATTTCTTATAATGAATAACTCACTCAGAGTTCAAGACAAGCGGCGTACATCGTATTCTTATATCCTTAATCCTTGCCCTCATATAGACGCTTTTCTGGCGCCTCTGCAGCAGACGCCTTTTTGAAAACATAGTGACAAAAGAAGAAATTGCTCAAAACGAGCAATTTCTCCTTTTACCAGAATGTTTTCCACTTTAAGTCATAGGTTATCCTTTTAATTATCGAGACCTTCTATTTTTTGAGAAAATATGTTCAAAGTCGTCTGCTGCAGATTTGTTGTGCGTAGGAAAGGGTTAATTGAGCTCCAAACACTATTGTGTTGGTATTCATAAGACTACTCAAACAATAGGTTATTACGGCAATCTTCGTCTAGGCATCTGTCTAATAATTGTTGTCTTTTCAATAAATTTTACTGTCGTTTATTATATATACATTTAATCTATGTATCTATGTATCTAAACACTAGATTAACATAACGTATATAAAACATATATTCATTATAAACCACATTAACCCTTTAATACGAAATAATCGACTTAAATATGGTGAGAATACAGCATACGTCTTTTGGAGAAACATTGAGGGAAAAGGTGAAATTATTCGAAAAAAGCAATTCTACTTTTCCCATATTTTTTTTTTTTTTTCAACCCTTCATAAAAAGCGACACTTCCGGGTTTTCCAAAATGTTTTCAAAGCAGTCGATACAAAACTAGTATAAAACGAAAAACGGTTAAAACTTACTTACTTAAGTAACTACTCTATGAATGAACGAACTTTCTCTTGATCATAGCATTTATTAATATGCTGTTTCGCGTTATTTGGGATTTTAAATTCTTAACCCTTTCCCACATACAGCAAATCTGCAACAGACGACTTTGAAAAATATGGAATATCTCTATAATTGTAGGTATATATCATATCTGAAAAAATATGAAAACATTGTGGCAAAAGGAGAAATTGCTCGTTTTAAGCAATTTCTCCTTTTGTCACGATGTTTTCAAAAGTCGTCTGCTGCAGTGGCCTCGAAATGCGTTAACAGGTGGGGAAAGAGTTACAATTAATGCGAATAAGTGCATCTATAGGCAAAATAAAAGTACTGTAGCACCGATTTGTTTAACCCATTACTTCACACAGACGACATTTGACACCTACCATTGATCATGACTTTTGAAAACATTGTACTAAAAGGTGAAATTGCTCAAAACGAGCAATTTCACCTTTTAGTGCAATATTTTCAACTCTTTATCAATATAAATCTTTTAGTTTTCCAGATTTTTGAAATTGTTTGTCTGATGATTGTAAAGCAGACGACCTTTGAAAAGTCTTGTGAAGTAATGGGTTAAGACATATCACGTTTGAATGATCCTATTAGGGAGAGTGAATAAGACACCAAACCAACATCGCTAGACGACACTCAACTGTGAATATAAATCATGATGACAAAATGGATTGATTGATTGATTGATTGATTGATTGATTGATTGATTGATTGTGTGGTGTGTTTAAAGCCACTTTCAACAATTTATCTGTTATATCTCAGCGTTTCCTGGGCAAGTTACCGGTACTTCTCGGTTCATTTATCCTGACACCTGCCTGTCGTGATGATAACAACGCAACCCTGAGCGTCAGGGAAGGCAGCTATTACTACCATTTTACAAAATCTTTGGTATGAGTCGACCGGGGATCGAACCTGAGACCACCCGCACACGAGGCGGACGCTCTACCACTACACTACAGAGGCTGTGATGAACAGAGATCTATATTTCCGGTATGAAATAATAAATGCTCTCAAATTGAAATTTGATTTCCAATCTCCAATTAACCCTATCCCATATACAAAAAATCAACAACATATGCAGCAGACAACTTTGAAAACATTTAGCAAAATCTTTTTGTAAATGAAAGAATAATTATTGAATAGAGTTGAAACCATTTTGACAAAAGGATCAATTGCTCATTATGCACATTTTCTCCTTTTGTCACAATGTTTTCAAAAGTTGTCTGCCGCCGAGGTGTTCGAAAGCGTCGGTATGTTGGAAAAGGTTAAAGGATAATAAACATGAACTATTTAGTGGTGCATAAATCGAATTTATGAACTGTAAAGAAATCTACAATATATCATTGCTCTATTTGAATATAAAGGTTTCAATCACATACCGATTTATAAATACAATTTATCATGTGTTATCTATATCCAAAGTGATTTAAACCATTCCATGATACAGGCGATTTTTTTTTTGATATGTCTACAGTAGACATCTATGGCAACTTAGTGTGAAAAATGTGACATTCAGTATCTAATGGGGGCAGTTTCACCTTTTTCCGTAATGTTAATTTAATTTGTCTAATTAGTTTTTATTTAAGATTGTCTACGTACTTTTTATATACTAGCATCGCTCTACTGAAGCCACCCGTAAGGGCATTAGCAACCAGTGTAGATGCGGATCAGCCAGCGCATCCGCGCAGTCTGATCCGCATCTGCACTGTTCGTTAATATGTCATAGAAGAGTTTAAGAAACTTCTGTGAATCAGTTTCCAGTTAGATCCTTTAGTATGTCTTTGCGGGCACGTCTATGTCCACACATGTAATAAGAACAGAACAGAACAGAACAGACCAGAACAGAACATTTACTTTGACGTATACAAAGTACATAGTCATTGACAAACATAAATACATATCCAAAAATATATACTGTTAAGGTATGTTATCAAAAAGTGACGTCCACATAACAGCGTCCAAGAAACTGGATGATAAGTAATGATTTCAGCCCTACAATTGTCTTAATTATTTTCATTATTTTAAAGGGATGTTAACAGAGTTTGTCAATGTGTCTGAAATTGAAAAAAAAAAATGAGGAAACATAACTTACTTTTGATTGGCTTCGGATTGGACTGTTTTCGCCTTGACATATTAAACGCACTTTCACCTGCATTTACCACCTTTTTCCACGCTTCTCTTAAACTCCCTGGCATTGAACGAATGACCCCTGCGTAATGCGCGATGACCCGTTTGCCATAGTACAAATTCACACGTAGATATATATACACCGGCAATAAAATATTCCTTGCAATTCAGCGAAAGCGAAAATAGCGATAATAATAACTAGTAAATAACAACACTAGAAGTTAATACTACTTCTATCCAATGCATTCACAATAGCAATCCTCACACACAGTAATATCCGAAATGCAACATTATTATTACTTTGTTAACATTCATCTAAAGTTTAGAAATATCCCCGTGTTTTATATAAATATCACATAAATATCCCACGTTTTCCCAATAGAACTCTATATCATAGTGTTTTGACACAATTTGTGTGGCTATATACACTCACTCGTTACTGATCAATACAATACTGTAGTTGAAATTTAGCGTTTTATCGTAGTACTATTAGCGGGCGAACTAACTCATCGGGCGCTCGCGGGTTTCGCCCCCTTATCTCGAGAGTGATTAGATGATATCTTATCGCGTGCGCTAATCTCGTCTATTCATCACGAATTATCGCGTTATCTCGCACCGCGTCATTCGGTACATGACTTTCAGATTGTCCATGGCAAATAGTTTGTTTGTTAAAAAATGTAGCAGCCGACAGGAAGAAAAATTTATCGGATTGAGGACACGTGTTATGTAAAGGGTGGATATTCTACCAATTGCGTCATTTGCAATGTGAAGACATGTAAACCCCTTTCCTCACATACAGACGTAGCCTATTTTGACGTATCACCATGAGATTACTCTTAGAATATATTTATTTTATATTTTACTAAAAGATATAACCCTCATTTCCTTTTGTCACAATGTTTCCAATTATATTAAATAACTATACTTTCATTTCTAGCAGTTTTCCATATCCTGTTATATAGATGTTTTCAGTGTCGCCTGATTGATTAGGGTTTAAACATATCACGGCGACCAGTTCACCTACTCATGTGTTTCCTGGATTTCCCACACCAGTACACCGCACAACATACTTTCCAAGCAACTTTTCCACATAGACTGTTAAACAGCCCATTGGTAATAGACGAATGACGCATGTCACAATGACTTTTGTCAAACGATTATTAAAGAATAAGCCTTTCCAGCCCACAACAAAACTGCAGCAGGCGACTTTAAAAACATACCCGCAATAAATATGAACAATTTCACCATTAACACAATGATATCATATAGACGTATTTTAGATTTTAGAAATCGAATGTTTATTGCGCAGGGAAAGAGACAGGCCTATACGCTGTAATTCAAATTGGTCAAAACCAGGATATCTGGTTGAAATATCGGATAAAAAGTCATCGCTGGTAGGTATAGAAGCTGATATACATGTATGTCCAGTATAACAATAGGACAAAGGATCCCATTTCCTGGTGTTTCGTATTACCTTTTCCCACATACAACAAAACTGCAGCTGACAACTTTGGAAATATCTGGGCGAAAACATGAACAATCTATAAAGGTGAAAGTTACAATTATTTAAAAGAGTTGTAAACATTGTGACAAATGGAGAAATTGCTCATAATTTCTCCATTTGTCACAATGTTTTTTTAAAAAGTCGTCTGCTGTAGATACGTTGAACTGCGCCTGCAGATTGGAAAGGGTTCAGAGTCACCTTTGTTCATTTCCCTCACACGACAAACCGCAGCAGGCGATTTTGAACGTATTTTGTCAAAGAAAATGACAAATAATTGAATGGATAACCTATGACAAAAAGTTGAAAACATTGTGGCAAAAGAAGAAATTGCTCAAAACTTTTGTCACTATGTTTTCAAAAAGCCGTTTGCTGCTATTGCGTCAAAATGCGTCTGTAGACGACTTCGAAAACATTTCGTAAAAATGTTGAAAACCAATGAAAGTACGCCAATTGGATAGAGTTAATAACAGTGTGGTAAAAGAAGAAATTGCTCATTATGGACATTTTCTCCTCAGTTTGTCAGAAAGTTTTCAAAGGTTGGGTGCTAAATATACGTTGACACGCGTCTGCAAGCTGAAAGTGGATTAACATAATTCAGGGACGACTACAAACATTAAAACTGGTTTAAAATTATTCCAGACGAAAACATTGTAGGGAAATGATAACTTGCTTATAATGAATTACGTTTGTATCTTTTTTCTTTTTTTTTACAATGTCCTTTAATATCGCTAACTGCAGACAACATAGATTATCGTCTGTGATTACGCGACATCTGCAGCAGACGTCTTTCAAAACATCTCAGCAAATAAATCGAAAATGTCCTAGAATGAGAATATCATTATTGAAAATAGTTGAACATAATGTCGCAATTGCTTTCAAGACGCCTGCTGAATATGCCTCAAAAATGCGTTTGCAAGTGTGAAAGCGTTAATAATTAGGGCGGAGTTTAAGAGAGGAAATATGTTAATTTACCCTGACCTTGCCTATTGACAGAGGGCACGTAATGATGGCATTAAGCGATTACACTTTACAGAGGTATGCAAATAAGGTCATAAACATTTCATAAACTCTGAATATTAATGAGGCTTTTTTGTTCTCCCGACTCCTTCACGAGAATGAACGGTGAATGTTCATACTTAACGTTTATTTACCGTAACGAATGGCGACGATGACGACGATAATTATGATGATGATGATGATGATGATGATGCTTGTTATGATGATGATAATGGTAATGGTTGCACTGCTGACGATGATATAAGGTCACTATGTATTATGTTTTCCTTTGTGTGGAAATTGCTATAAATCTTTTTTTTTTATATTTTCAATTTTTTTTCTACATGATGATCAGCACAAACGATGATGATAACGAAAACATAACGCATACCGAATGCAAGAATGATGTGACAATTGATATGTATGATTTTTAAAATGAATTGCAAATGGTGTTTTTTTTTTGTGATACAAGGGAGACAACTTCAAATTTTCATTCAAACACATAACTGCACGATATGACAAAATTAGTTTTGTAATCATGGTTTGTAATTTTACGCAAACTCGGGAATACACTTTGTCAGTTCAATGCAATCGAAAAAAGGTAAACAAGATACCTTTTCGTAAAAGTTCGTTTGTCTATAACAAAAAACCTCACGAACGTACCGTACCGTGTATGAGCCGTTCCACGAGAAAACCAACATTATGGACTCTGCGTAAAGTATCGACCCGGATCAGTCTAAGCATGCCACGCAGGATAACCGGACATACACTTTTCGCCTTTTGTGGATTTTCTGTTTCAGGAATCATTACTCTATACCTCTGTAACCCTGAGACGGAATGTGGCGGCCCTGATTAGCCTGCGCGGATTGCCAAGGCTGATCTGGATAGATACATAATGATGGTTTTCTCGTGGAAAGGCTCATATATTTAGTTTCGATTGCAGTTGACCGAATTTTGTATTCACGCTTTCGCGTTCATTTAAATTATAAAACACACTTCGGCAAAATCAACCATTTCAGTCTTAATTATGTTATTTTAAAGTAACATAATATGCAATATGCGAAGAAAAATTAGTAGGAAAAAGAGACATTACTCGTTTCTGGCTTTTATCTTTATCTCCTAAAATCCGTCAGATATGAATACGACAAAAGCCGTGTGTGTCTTTAATAACACAAAGACGCTTTCTGACGCTTCTGCAGCAGACAACTTTTCCATAAGTTTTCCTAGATGTTCTCAAAGTTGTTTGCTGCAAATTTGTTGTATGCGGGAAAGGATTAACTGACTTTAGTTTTCAAATGGATGGGTCACAGTTATCTGAGCCGTCTCGCGAGAAAACCAACATTGTGGACTCGCCGTAAAGTATCAACCCGGATCAGCCTAAGCATGCCGCGCAGGCTAAACCGGTTATACACTTTTCACCTCCTGTTGATTTTCTGTTTCAGGACTCATTACTCTATACCTCTATCCCCCTGAGACGGAATGTATCGGCCCGGATCAGTCTGCGCGGACTGCGCAGGCTGATCTGGGTCGATACATTACGCAGAGGCCATAGTGTTTGTTTTCTCGCGGGCACGGCTCATCTTATCTGTCCTGAAGAGTGGGTTATCTTTTAGGTTGATTAGATATGCTATGATACTGGACAGATACGGGCCACAATGACGATGATAAAAACGGTGTTTTTAAAATCCTTTATCTTCACAAATGTGATTGTTACCCTTCACCACATACAGATCTACACCGGACGACTTTAGAATAATTGTGACCCAAGAAGAAATTGGTCGCAATAAGTAGTTGATCCTTTTGCCACATTTCGACAGGTATACCTCCATGTAAAACAGTTTTCGAAACTGTTGACTGAATGTTTTTAAAGTCCTCTGCTGCGGAACTATTGACTATGAGAAAGGGATAAATGACCTTCGCAAAGGCGAAACAAAACAGATATCTCATGCCAACAATTAATGCTCCGACGCCTCCGTATACGGATGTACGTACATTCTAGTACGAGCTTTTACTGTCCATCGTCAAGTTTCAATTTCAGAATATTACATGTATATGACAACGTGCGACCGCCTCGGTGGTGTAGTGGTAGTGCGTCCTGCTCGGGTGCGGGAGGTCGGGGGTTCGATTCACGGTCGGGTCATAC
>JASEVX010001643.1:2500-12660 GCA_031761405.1 Serripes groenlandicus | reverse complement strand
CGTATAGTTATGTTATATCCGTTGCTAAGAATTAATAACTATTCATCGCAAACGCACGAAAAAGAACTACAATGTACTTGTGATAACTCGAACATAAAAGGGAATCTAGATTTTTCGATTTTCGACGTGTTCGAGTGATCGCTGGGATTATGCTCATAACATTTAATGTATTGTCAATTGTGAAATTAATTTACACTCAAGTGTTTCGTTTGGAAAGCCTCCAGTACTAAAATCGCATCAGAACTGCTAAGCCGTTTTCAAAAGTCAGATTCGCACTAAGAAAGGGTTGGAATTCAACAATATATTCGAATGTTTCCATTGATCGAATTATCGCTAGTTTAACTATATATTGCCATTTTTACATGTTCGAATTATCGCGAGTCAAACGATGTTTTGTAATGTTTCCACAGTTCGAATTGTCGCGAGTTATACGATGAATGGGAATGTTCACATGTTCGAATTATCGCGAGTTAAACGATGTATTGGAATGTTCACATGTTCTAATTATCGCGAGTTAAACGATGTATAGGAATGTTCACATGTTCGCATTATCGCGAGTTAAACGATGTATTGGAATGTTCATATGTTCGCATTATCGCGAGTTAAACAATATATTGCCATTTTCACATGTTCGAATTATCGCGAGTCCTCTGCATTTTCATCTGTGTTAAAGAATTGAAAGGTTAATGCAGTAATCCCTTTACCACATACAACAAATCTGCAGCAGACGACAACTAAAACATCTGGACAAAATATAAACAGTCTATGTAAATGAAAATACTATTACTTATTCAAGTTGAAAACATTGTGGTAAAAGGAGAAATTGCTCGTGTTGAGTAACTTCTACTATTGTCACAATGTTTCCAAAAGCCGACAGCTGCAGAGGAGTCAGAAAGCGTCTATATGTGGGGAAGGGATAACTATTGGATACGTAGTATAATGGTTGAACTCATTCGCTTAGTATATAAACCTTAGATGAATCTACTGGGGAAACAAGCTGTATTCACTCCACACAAATAAAAGAAAAATAGTCTTGTATATAGCTACCAAAATATTCTTGTATATATTTACCAAAATATTCTTGTATATATTTACCAAAATATTCTTGTATATTTTACCAAAATATTCTTGTATATATTTATGGCTGCATTTCACCAAGGATTGTCCCCGATGAATCAATTGTTTAGATCGGCCCGATTGTCGTCCTGAATCGCCTCCCATCGTCCCCTTTTTTGACCCGATTGAGTCCAGACCAATGGACCATGGCTGGAGGACGAATCACGGACGTTCCTCGCGCGATCAAAAAGTTTCCGGGGTGAAAGTACGCGCAAGTACCCGCAGGTACACGGCAAAGGCACATCCCTCGGTATAGAGCAGCAGAGAGGCTATACGAAAGCTCCAGAGGGCGGACGAGACGAGGGGACATTCAGTGGACCCTCGGACGACCAAGACGACCACGGGCCGACGGTTTTTGATCGGTTACTGTTTTTCAACATTTTTAAAAACAGTAGCCGATCACTTTGTCGGTACCAAAAAAAGGATCGCGTACTATCGGGACCAAAACAATCCTTGGTGCCAAAAACAGCCGCAAGTGTGCAAAATGTGTGTTAATTTCAAATTTGAAGACACACAAAGATCAATTTAGTAGTATTGCTTTCAAGTAAAATTGTAAATTTATATGATCAAGCTTCGCTCAATGTTGGATGTGTTACAAAAATACATATTGACTCATGGAATTATTTCGAAGTTTAAAGCATTATCAGCGACATGTTTCATTAACATGCTATCTGATTAGTCCATTTATTGTCGGAATGGGTTTGGTGTTTTTGCATACTACGAGATAGAATAGATTAAAAGGGTTTAACGCTTGTAACGGAACAGTTTACCCAACATGAAAACATATAATTTAATTCTGTAAATAGTAATATCATTCTTATTTTTTTTTTTCATTTTTACTCCTCCTTATAAAGAATGATACATATCAATAAAACACAATTTTAAGTTTAATCAACAAATAGTATGAAAATAAAGCGTCGTTCTGCAGTTCATGTACAAATGATAATATGGATATATACACTGTTTAAGGGGCAATTGAATAAGAGAATGATTTTAACTACCTTGGATGTGTGTGTTTTTAATTACACCGGTTCTTTGAGAGTAGAATCTGGTCGGTATACTTCACAAAGGATTGACTATGAAAGATGTTGTAATTTATGTAATGAAAACGATATTGAGGACGAATACCAACCATTTTGTTTTAATATGTCCTGTTTACTCGAAAATTAGAACCAAATCCATTAAACCTTATTACAGAGTTAAGCCATCTGTAAACAAATTTATTGATTTATTTCAAACTGATGAAATTGTTACGTTATTGAACTTGGCCAAATATTTACGTGAAGCTTTTGCACAAAGGATAAGCTTAGTTAATACCACTTAAAAACCTCGAGCTATCATGCGACAAAATCCAATATGTTTCTTATCTTATCTTATCTGTACGCGTAAGTATACGTAAGATATATATGTCTTTATAAATATTCACATATAGTTTTTACATTTCCATATATGTTCAACCTCATTTATATAGTGATAGAATATATTTGTCGAAACAACATTGTGCACATAGTTGTCTTGACTTGATCTTTTTATTATATATTATAGTATTCATATGTATGTAATTAGAAACTGTGTTTACGTTTACGTTACTGAATACAGAAATATTGAAGCTTGAATCTTGAATCTATATATCGAGATTTACTGCTTTTCTTCACGGACATGTGCTTAATGACATTGTGGCAACTTCAAAATTCGAATATTCGAGCACGGAAAGTAGTTAGATGCATTTGGGAACTGTGTGTGATTTCCGATCACAGAGATTACACTAGGTTCCTAAGGCAGTTATAGGCGTACACCAATGAGTGTTCGAGCATTAGTATTTCGTGTGAAATATCGATTTCTAGCGTTGAACCTAACACCTTTAACATGAAACTTTCGAAGGAGGAGTTTCGAAGAAGTTCGTCCGGCATTAACCTTATGCCGTATATTCAGTATAAACGACTTTTTTTGCGACGACAAACATGGACACTCACAAAAAACGTGTTTTATACTATCAGTGGTCAACGTTGAGGAGAGTTTACAATACCGATTGTCAATATCCGGAATTGCTACCCATAGTTTAGCAATTGTTCTGTCAGTATTCGGCTTTACGTCTGTAAACACATCATAAATATACTTGGGTAGATTGCAGTGTGCTAGGGTTCAAATCTAGAAACTGGGTCGACATCTATTCTCAATTTCCAGTTGTCAGTTTCATATGCATTGACAACAGTAATTACTGTTAAATTCCAGTTAGTTTTAGACGCAGAAAACCTGCATTGTTCATATATGTATTCATATTTGAAAGACCATACTTATTAAATACGATGTATCAGGGATAAAGCCTTTTAAGAAATCTTATGTCAATTATAGATGATAGACGATAGGTGCCTGCCAAAGATTCGCACATGCCGGATCTTGTTCTGGTTTAAAACTCTAGATAGATTTTACAACATAGTACTGTAACTTGTTAACTGCATCTATATCAGTCTGTGACGTGTTATTATTATTATTATCATTATTATTATTATTATTGTTATTATCATCATTATCATCATTTTTTTATTTTTTTTATAATTATTATAATTATCATCGTAATTTACTTCAATTAAGCAAATTATTTACACGGTCACCATTATTAATAAATTGCACACGTATACGCGGATGCTTTTTTCGTTTTTGATTAATTCATACCAGTTATCGACGCAAACAAAATTCCCAGCTACGTCGACTTTTAAATATCCATTACGACACCTACCTCTGATGCTGATACAAACGACTGTTGAAGCTTCTACTGAAGGAAGTTTACGACAACGATGTGAAAACAGAATTATATATAAATATGTAATATGAGTCAATCCACGAGACAAACCATCAGTATAGACTCTGCGTAATGTATCGACCAAGATCAGCCTGCGCAATCCACGCAGGTTCATCCGGGCCGACACATTCAGGGGGATAGAGGTATAGAGTAATTATTCCTGAAACAGAAAATCCACAGGAGGTACATACGATGTATATATGAGTGTCACACAGACATTTTGTCTACTGAGGCCACATTTTATCGGAGTTTGTCTAAGACTCTGATTGGTGATAATTGTTGCTGTAATGGTGGTTTATACGCTTTCAACATAATTTCAGTCACATGTAATAGCGATTGTGATTTGGTTCAGGTCAAATTACGCCAAATACATCCGCGGTCATGTTGATTTTGAGCCAAATAGTCCCTAAAAATAACTTTGTTTGCGTAGAATGACAGTAACCATTTTCACCTGGTGAATTCTTTCTTGCATAATGCATGACCCCCCTCCCCCCCATGTCTTTGGATTATTTGAAAGCTTAGAGATAACTCTTTTCAATGATACATGATGTTCTACATGAGCAACGTATAGAAAGTGTGACAATTGAGGGCTAAAACTGGCCGATTTACATGGAAACAAAGAAGGAATTTATTTGGTGTATTATGTCCAGCTCACTGAAGCACACATGTTAGATAAATTGGTGCGAAATAGAAACCTTTTTATATACCATTTTATTTGTATAAACACACTTAAAAATTAACACTGTCTAAAATGCAGCCGCATTTTGACGCCTCTAAAGCAGACCGCTTTTGAAGACATTGTAACAACAGATGAAATAGTTCATGGAACACAGACTTTTGCTCGGGCTTATAAGCTTTATCAGGCGATTCGGAGCATTATTAAATACGTTAGCAGTGTCCGCTGACAGTCCAATTTTAGATAGGCATTTATGTACCTGCTGGCGGAAAGTTAAAGATGTAGCCCTACGAACTTGCCAGCCATGTCCCTATATGATATCCCTTTCCTGAGGTACAACACGGTCCATTCGTTTTCAACATTGTTTCAGTTACTTCTCGACAACCAGTTCATATACCCATCTGTTTCCAGACTTTTGCCCACCAGACGGCATACACAGCTGGGTTTCTAAGCAACTGGATGAATGACGCTTATCGCATTGACTTTTATCAAACACCGAAAGAATGTTTGCCGAGCTGGCTGCTAGACGGGGTTCATACACATTTATATAATTGGTCGGTGTCGGGCTTTTTTATTCTTCTTGTTCACGAATAACAGCACTGATCATCCTAAATCGACAGGAGTAGCTCATAGATGATTTTGTTGATTTGTTTGTTTGGTGTTTTACTCAACTTTCATCTATTCTTCAGTCATATCACCGCGTTGCCTGGGTAATTTAGCAGTATGTCTGGTCTATTTATCCTGACTACAGCAAGTCAGTCCTAATGTCAACCCAAAAACCCTGAGTGCCAATGATGCAAAGCAATTATTATCACTTTTATGAACCGGCCGAGGATCCAGCCCGCGATTTCACGCACCACCGAGCCGGTCTCTCATAGATGCCTAGTCCACTTGTTTACAAACAGTTACCAACAAGACATGTCAGATTCGATAGTTAATAACTACTTGGTACTTTTTATGATTGGTCTTTAGGCCGCTTTCAACACAATTTATTTATAAAAACTGCGCTTCTGATGTAAATCAGCAATACTATAGGTAAGGATATACTATCAACAACGTATGAACCAAAATGTGATCGTCAACAGACTAAAAATTGGGAAACACCGTAACAATTTAAATGTTATGGTATGACCAAAACCAGGGCATCGACACTCTTTAGCAAACTTTAGATGATCAAACCAGAACTTATCGATAGAAACAGGACGCCATAACAAGACTGAAAGAATGTTTAGATATTGTTAATATTGTTTAGAGAAAAATGTACATGTTGTTGAAAATAAATTACACTTTTTATTGAATTATCCATTGTATGATGATATAAGAAAATGTTATTTTTCGCATGACTGGTATAATAAACCATCAACACAACATCTGTTTAACACGATCATGAAATGTCAACACCTATCTTTGAATTGTATATTGGCTAGATTCTTAACAATTGTATTCAAGAAAAGAAACAATTATTTGGAAAGATCTAAAATACAGACTGAAAGTTAAAGTTGACTACTTTGTTAAATCACATACAAATGAATGAAATTATTGTTTGCCTTCATAATTACTAAGGTGTACATCGATCATTTTGACTGTACGTTACTCATATCAAGGCTCGTCTGACAAAACAATATAACACAAATCAAAGCACTGAAAGTGTTCACAGCAAGGGGCTAACTGCAGATAACATTTGGACATGGATTTACCGATCCCAAAAGTCTAACTTGAACACTTTACACTAGCACTTTGTTAGTTAGCACTTTGTATCCATATATTGAATGATAAAAGAGTAAAGTAAAATACTGCTTACAATGGGTTTTTAGCCGGGTTTTTTTTTTATTGCAATTAACACATATACATTTCATATCAAAATCACAATAACCTAACAATGATAATTATATTGAGAGTCAAATTTTACTTTCAAAGCAGAAATAAAATCCTGTGTTATCTACATTTTCTTCAGCGTGCTATGACTGAAATATTGTTAAAAGCTACGTAAAACATCATTCACACGATTTAATCATTTCTTAGTGTTTCACAACGCATAGATGAAATAATTTTAAATGCATTGCTTTTGAATTCATTTTAAATCCCAACATTTTGAAAGAGTTTATTGCAGCGGTGTTAAATGATAATTGCACTTCTGATATCGGCAATTTATAAGACAAAAAATATTATATTTTTCTTAAAAAAAAATTGTCTGCCCAAAGCGGTAATCGAACTCTGGTCTCCTGCTTCACGGCCAAACATGCTAACAGCTACGTTATTCTATTCAGAGTATTTTATTTATAACATAATTATAAACCGATACACAAGTTAGCGAATTATTTAGTATTAAAGCGTTTTATCTTGATAAAAATCAAATGTCATTTAAATCATTTGTTTTATAACTCGGACTTGACTATCATATTCCGTCTGCTGGGGTTTTCCTTTCAATTTGAGAAAATACAGGATGTCTAAAGGTGTTAATATAACTAAACGTAAACAGTATTCTGGTTGTTTATCAGTCAGAGGTTAATCAACTTTATATAAAAGACCTTCAACTTTCAACAAAATCATTATTGTTTAAAGAGAGACAAATACAATCTTATATATTCATCTGAAATGTCCTGGACAACAAAATTGTCCGCCCCGCAAGCCGATCCGAATTACTTCCCTTTGATCAAAAGCGTCTGTAGAAATTGGGTTACAAACACGGTTTTGTTCCAATATATTTGATTAGATGCGACGAACTATGTATGCATCCAATCAAATTGCAAAGCGTTGGTTTCGATTTCTGAAGAGACCGTCAGTCAAGTTAACTAGCCTTGGATAGCGAGGTCGGGTTAGAACATGTATAACTCGTATTATCAGTTGCTATGGTACATACACTGATCGGACTGTATCACATTAAAACGCTAGAGGTGTAATCCCTCTGTGCTGCTCTCCATCGTTGATTTTGTGCTTTTTCTGATTTATTGAATAATATAGAAACTTACTCATCAAAGGATTGATAAGACAGCTAATTTAACGTATGTCTCTTTGAAGGGGTAGTTAAGTTTAAACAATATTTTACATGAATTTTACAAAGCTGTTCTTTTTCTCAAACTGATACAATTGGTTAATAGTCCAGTCAATTTATGATTTGACCCACCACTAATTGCAATAGAAACAAAGTTGTGTTTTTCTGAAAGCTTAAGTTATACTGAATGACATACTCGAAATATAGTTAAACAAGAAACCGCTGAAGACGGTAAGGCCGGATTGTCGGCAATTTGACCTTGAAAATCGACAAACCAAGGTCAAGGTCAAAGTAACCATAGAAATCAATAGAACTTGTTACTGGTTACCTTCAGGCAAAGTTTCAAGTTTGTAACCCTTTCCAGTGCTGAGATTGCCTCAACCTGAAACTTTAACCGATTTTGCCTCAACCTGAAACTTAACCAAAATGTTGACGGACAGACAGACAGACGGACGGACAGACAGACGGACGGACAGACAGACATCGCCAATCTATAGACCGTAATTGCTAGAGCAATCCAGCCAAAAACTGTTGAAAGCAAATTAAAACACAATTTGCTGTGATATAACTATTAAAATATTGAAAGCAAATTAAAACGCAAGTTGATGTGATATAACTATAAAACTGTTGAAAGCGGAGTAAAACGCAATTTGCTGTGATATAACTATATAACTGTTGAAAGCAAATTAAAACGCAATTTGCAGTGATATCACTATAAAACTGTTGAAAGCAAATTAATACGCAAGTTGTCGTGATATAACTATAAAACTGTTGAAATCAAATTAAAACGAAAGTTGCCATGATATAACTATAAAACTTTTGAAAGCAAATAAAAACGCAAGTTGCCATGATAAAACTTTAAAACTTTTGAAAGTAAATTAAAACACAAGTTGATATAACTATAAAACTGTTGAAAGCAAATTAAAACGCAAGTTGCCGTGATATAACTGTTAAACTGTTGAAAGGGGAGTAAAATGCAATTTGCTGTGATATAACTATATAACTGTTGAAAGCAAATTAAAACGCAATTTGCAGTGATATAACTATAAAACTGTTGAAAGCAAATTAATACGCAAGTTGTCGCGATATAACTATAAAACTGTTGAAATCAAATTAAATTAAAACGAAAGTTGCCATGATATAACTATAAAACTGTTGAAAGCAAATAAAAATGCAAATTGCCATGATAAAACTATAAAACTGTTGAAAGTAAATTAAAACACAAGTTGATATAACAAATTAATACGCAAGTTGTCGCGATATAACTATAAAACTGTTGAAATCAAATTAAATTAAAACGAAAGTTGCCATGATATAACTATAAAACTGTTGAAAGCAAATAAAAACGCAAGTTGCCGTGATATAACTATAAAACTGTAGAAAGCAAATTAAAACGCAAGTTGCTGTGATGTAACTTTAACCAAAATGTTGACGGACAGACACACAGACAGACAGACAGACAGACAGACAGAAGACAGACAGACAGACAGACGGGCAATAGCAACATGAAGGTCAAGAGTTATCATGGAAATCAAAAGAACATGTTAGTGGCTACACACAGACCAATTTTCAAGTTTGTAGCTCTTTCCATGTCCGAGATTTTGCTTCAACCAAAAACTTTAACCAAAATGTTGACGGACAGACAGACAGACAGACGGGCAATAGCAAGGTGAAGAGTTATCATGGAAATCAAAAGAACATGTTAGTGGCTACACACAGCCCAATTTTCAAGTTTGTAGCTCTTTCCATGTCCGAGATTTTGCTTCAACCAGAAACTTTAACCAAAATGTTGACGGACAGACAGACAGACAGACGGGCAATAGCAAGGTGAAGGTGAAGAGTTATCATGGAAGTGAAAAGAACATGTTAGTGGCTACACACAGACCAATTTTCAAGTTTGTAGCTCTTTCCATGTCTGAGATTTTGCTTAACCAGAAACTTTAACCATTTTGCCTAACCTGAAACTTTAACCAAAATGTTGACGGACAGACAGACAGACAGACAGACAGACAGACAGACAGACGGACATCGCCAATCTATAGACCGGAATTGCTTGAGCAATCCGGCCAATAAAATGAGTGGAACATTGGTGTTTTTTAATATTGACTAATTTGACCCTTTTGTTTCAGAATGATTTCATGCCATCTAGAAATTGCATCTTGGCATTGGTAATTTTTATTATTCAACCTATGTTTTGGGTACTGAAAAGATTGTCTTACAACAAAGCATTTGATTAACTCGATCAATGTACATGTACCTCCAAAATGACATAAATGGTATCTTTATTCATGTTTTAATGGTCTACCTTTCATAAGAAACATGTTATAATCAAGTGAGATGACTCCTTATATGGTAATAATGGGTACCTCTATCCCTTTATGCAACGCTTCGTCGGATAAAATAAGCGTAACCTTTGCAATTTGTCAACATACAAGAACAAACTTGGTGTCTTTATCTATGTTTTTAGGCCACTGCCTTTCATGTGTCCAGTCCTGTTTGTGCAGATGTGAACAATGCAATTCAGGAGCTCACAGATGTCAGCTACATAACCAGTGACCAACATAAGGACCTCACAC
>JASEVX010001642.1:0-12675 GCA_031761405.1 Serripes groenlandicus | reverse complement strand
CCTTTCCCGCAAGTTAACGCAATTTTGAGGCATCTACAGCAGAGAAATTAAAAAAAAAAAATTGTGGTAAATTATAAATTTATAGTAATAGGCAAGTTATGCTTTTGCCACACTGTATTCAAAACAATAAGTATGCTTTGGTTTATTGGGAGTATGCATGGGTTTGTCTAGATGTTTTGCTGTTGCAGATTTGCTGTATGCGGGAAAGGGTTAAAATAAATGTTTATTTCATAAATTGTCAATATTGATCTAAAGCATGATAATTACATACTTCATACGACTTTATTAGACTTCCAACAATATAATATGAGCAATAATACCGCGAGAATACCAACATTACGGACTCTTTTTTCGCCTGTGGATTTTCTGTTTCAGGAATCGTTACTCTATGCCTCTATCCCCCTGAGACGGGATGTGTCGGCCCGGATCAGCCTGTGCGGGATGCGCAGGCTGATCTGGGTCGATACATTACGCAGAGTCCATAATGTTGGATTTCTTGTGGAGAACGGCTTATATATATATATGAGATACATAATGGCAAAAAGGTACAAGTTAGCTTTGGTTAAAATCATAGATCCAAAAACAGCCTGTGTATCCGTACATCATAATCAAGATATACACTGTTCACAGATAACTTCAACAATTGTGTTAGAAGATTCTGTAAATGTGTGTAGACTAACTATGATAAGATTGAGCAGGTGGTCAAGCAAGATCTGAACCGTCACTGTTCAGAAAGGCCAACGTGTACCTTTTTCTCATGCGCTGTCTCTATTATATACATGTAAATAGAAGAATTGTTTTTTATTAGTATCGAACTATTGAATTACATATGAGCCGTTCCACGAGAAAACCAACATTGTGGACTCTGCGTAAAGTATCGACCCGGATCAGCCTAAGCATGTCGCACAGGCTAACCCGGACAAACTTTTTTCGCTTCCTGTGGATTTTCATATTCAGGAATCATTAATCTACATTTCTATCCCCTTGAGACGGAATGTGTCGGCTCGCATTAGCCTGCGCGGATTGCGCAGGCTGATCTGATCGATACATTACGCAGAGTCCATAATGTTGGTTTTCTTGTGGAGAACTGCTCAATTATACATATGAGATATATAATGGCAATAAGGTACAAGTTAGCTTTGGTTAAAATCATAGATCCAAAATCAGCCTGCGTATCCGTACAGCATAATCAAGATCTACACTGTTCAATTGTGTTAGAATATTCTGTAAATGTGTGTAGACTATGATGAGACTGAGCAGGTGGTCGAAACAGATCTAAACCGTCACTGTTCAGAAAGGCTAACGTGTACCTTTTTCTCATGCGCTGACTCAAGTATATACATGTAAATAGAAGAATTGTTTTTATAAGTATTGAAATATTGAATAACATATATATGCCGTAAAATGTATTGAAATATTGAATTACATATATATGCCGGAAAATGTATATATACATGTATATAGGAATCCGCTAATCTACAGGGTATTAATACACCTCTTCCAAGAAGTACATATATATAGGAATCCGCTAATCTACAGGGTATTAATACACCTCTTCCAAGAAGTCATCAACAAAGAGAAATACAAATGATCGTCTCTCTGTTGTCTTAAAAACTGTGCGTTATTCTTTCCATTTATACAGACAAACTTGACGCCATTGAAGCAATAGCCTTTCGAAAATATTGATAGAAAAAGAGACATTGCTCAAAATGAGCGAGTTTTTCGATATCGATTTCAACTCTGTACTGACTCGGTATTTATTGACCGCGTACATGTATCGTTCGTTCCACCGTATTCTAAAAGTTATAGGCACGATTGATTGATTGGAGTTTAACGCCGTTTATAACAATTTCTCAGTCATATCACGGCGGCCAGTTCACCTACTCATGTGTTTTACTGGTTTTCTCACACCAGTACTCCACACACAACAATCTTCCCAAGCAACTGGCTGCTTTTCCACATATACTTAGCCGTTGGTGGAAGACGAATGACGCATGTCGCAATGACTTTTGTCAATCGTCGGAAAGAAAGTTGGCCGAGCCGGGATTCGAACTCATAACCCCTGGATTGATAGCCCGCGTCGTTACCGACTGAGCTACCGGGACTCGAGTAAAGGAATACATTGTTTATAATGCGAAATTTCTCCATTTGCCACAAAGTCTCAAAGTTCGTCTGATGCACATGCCACGAAATACGTCTGCGAAGGTAAGGTTTAACGTAATAAGCCACGTCAGGCAAACATAAGGCTGTAGGCACGATACCTTCGTAAATGTTCGTATATGTACACCAACTCATTATCAGTCACGAATGATTTGTTTGTTTGTTTGTACGGTGCTTAACGCCGCTTTCAACAATGTTTCCAGTTATATCACGGCATTTCCATGGGTAAGTTACTATAGTACTACTGGTCCTAGTATCCTGACACCAGTGAGTCAGTCGTAGTGTTAACCCTACAGCCCTGAGCGCCAAGGAGGGAAAGCCATTACTACCAGTTTTGTGTTAAGTCTTTGGTATGACCCGACCGTGGATTGAACCCGCGACATTCCGAACCCGAGGCGGAAGCTCTACCATTACACAACCGACGCGGTACCGTGTCCAACAATGTCCGAGTCCAGTTGATCGAATGATGCATGCGTTTGTCCGCGGTCAATTAATATTCTTAATATCAAAAACTTCACTTACAGGTGTAAAAACAAAAATCTTAAGATAGTTCATAGTCATAGACTCCCCCATAAGGTAAACAGTTGCCTTTCTTTTATATGATAATGAAATAAATAACACGGTTCATTGATAAATGTAATTAATAATAACCGGATATTAACCTCTTCCTACAAACAGACGCTTTATGACGCATTTGCAGCAGACGACTTTTGAAAACATTCTGACGAAAGGAGAAATTGCTCAAATCAAGGAATTTCTCCTGTTTAAACAAAGTTTTCATTTTTTTTCCAGTAATAATACCTCCATTTATAGATATTTACTATGAATTGGATTATATGATTTCAAAGTCGTCTGCTGCAGATTTTCTGTATGTGGGAAAGGTTTTAAATACTAATGAAGCATGTAACTCGAAACACTAGCCGGATCTAGCGATTTAACCCTTTCAGCGCCACATGCAATATTGAGGTGTTTTGCAAACAATGCAGATTCAGGTGAGTCAGCTCGTAACGAGCTGTCTCACCTGAAATCAGCATTGTTTGCCTTTTAGTTACCAAAATAGTCCAAAACGTTCATAAATTGAGAAATGGACACACCCGATTTTGAACATGGACGAGTCTACTTTAAACAATTCGGTGCTGAAAGAGTTAAATACCTATATTGACTCACCGTGAAGTGATCTCATAGAGGGAAGTTGGTGTCGCTATATACTTAGTTCAACAAGACACTAACCCTTTCCCTCATATAGACGCTTTCTGACGCCTCTGCAGCAGACGGCTTTTTGAAAACATAGTGACAAAAGAAGAAATTGCTCAAAACGAGCAATTTCTTCTTTTGCCACAATGTGTTCCACTTTTAGCCATAGGTTATCCATTCAATTATAGAGATTTTCCATCTTTTGACAAAATATATTCGAAGTCGTCTGCTGCAGAATTGTCGTATGAGGGAAAGGGTTAAGACGGTTTTATTGTTTTGGTTTTTTTTTTAAGCCGTTTTCAACATTATCAAAGTTATATCACGGCGTCTGTTTATTTATTCATTATCCCTGTGTAAACAAAACCGGTACTAGGCTATGAAATGTGCCTTGCCCAGGGTCACTCCACAATGCCCGTCGTGCCGCTATTATGGATTGAACCTGAGACGCCCGGTTTCAAATCCCCGACGCTAACCACTCGGTCACGGCGGATTCCTGACATTTAGACGGCTCAGTGAAGTCTCTGATGAGTCTGTGAGGATACTCGCTTCAGTCTTCTCTCTTCACTTTAGGCAGATACATTAAACATTCCTACATACAGCAAATCTGCAGCAGACGACTTTGAAGACATTAAGTCAATCTCTATAAATGGAATTCTAATAAATAAAAAGAGTTGAAAACATTGTGACAAAAGGAGAAATTGCTCATCATGAGCAATTTCTCCTTAACTCTTTCAGCGCCAAAGGCAATATTGATGTTTTTGCAAACAATACAGATTCAGGTGAGTCAGCTCGTAACGAGCTGTCTCACCTGAAATCAGCATTGTTTGCCTTTTCGTTATCAAAATAGTCCAAACTTGTATTACATGAGAAATGAAGACGCCCGATTTTGAACATGGAAGAGTCTACTTTAAACAATTCGGCGTTGAAAGAGTTAAGTCATATTGTTTTCGAAGGTCGTCTGCTACTGAGGCGTCAGAAAGCGTCTATAAGTGGGAAAAGGTATAAGACCATAAATCGCTAGACGCGGCTCATACACATACCGCCCTACAGCACAACAATAAACATACTTTTAGCGACTTTTATAATATTGAATTCACACACAACTATGCATTGAAATAAAACAAGAGGGCTCTCATATGGGTCTGGAACGACCTACTGGTTACTTCGCAAGAAATATATTCCCCATGAACTGTTACTGTAATGTAACTAGACTTATGTAGTCGTTTGTAACGTGCGGACTGCCCAGCGTGTGACATCTTGTTCCGATTTAACAAGACTACTCGGTATGCGGACTGCACAACGTGTGACATCTTGTCCCGATTTACCATGACTACTCGGTATGCGGACTGCACAACGTGTGACACCTTGTCCCGATTTAACATGACTACTCGGTATGCGGACTCCACAACGTGTGACATCTTGTCCCGATTTACTATGACTACTCGGTATGCGGACTGCACAACGTGTGACATCTTGTCCCGATTTAACATGGCTACTCGGTATGCGGACTGCACAACGTGTGACATCTTGTCCCGATTTACCATGGCTACTCGGTATGCGGACTGCACAACGTGTTACATCTTGTCCCGATTTACCATGACTACTCGGTATGCGGACTGCACAACGTGTGACATCTTGTCCCGATTTAACAATACTACTCAGTATGCGGACTTCACAACGTGTGACATCTTGTCCCGATTTAACAAGACTACTCAGTATGCGGACTGCACAACGTGTGACATCTTGTCCCGATTTAACAAGACTAGTCAGTATGCGGACTGCACAACGTGTGACATCTTGTCCCGATTTAACATGACTACTCAGTATGCGGACTGCACAACGTGTGACATCTTGTCCCGATTTAACATGAATACTCAGTATGCGGACTACACAACGTGTGACATCTTGTCCCGATTTAACATGACTACTCAGTATGCGGACTACACAACGTGTGACATCTTGTCCCGATTTAACATGACTACTCAGTATGCGGACTACACAACGTGTGACATCTTGTCCCGATTTAACATGACTACTCAGTATGCGGACTACACAACGTGTTACATCTTGTCTCGATTTAACTAGACTACTGAGTGCATGTAGGTACTCAGCTGTTCAAGATAATGATAATGTATCCAGGTAACTAATATTAGAAATATGAAATAATTTTGCTGAATGTTTGGTTTTTCCCTCAAAGTATTTAACTGTTGCAATGGTTACCCAACTTAAGAGTCGAACATGATATTAAGTGTGAGAAAATAATGTAACGCAAGCTTTTTTAAAAAAAAATGAAACAAAACACTTTACTGATTTTAAAACACTAACAGGAAAACCTTGAGTATATCAGGTTACAGTGCACGAAAATAAAGACCATGTTCATTTAAATACCTACTTTTTAACTCTTTCAGCGTCAAAGGCAATGTTGAGGTTTTTGCAAACAATGCAGATTTAGGTGAGTCAGCTCGTAACGATTTATCTCACCTGAAATCAGCATTGTTTGCCTTTTATTCATCAAAATAGTGCAAAGTTTTTATAACATGAGAAATGGAGACGCCCGATTTTGAACATGGAAGAGTCTACTTTATACAATTTGGCGCTGAAAGAGTTAAAAGTAGTTTCATGAAACCTTGATGTGAAAAGAGCCGTAAAGTATCGACCCGGATCAGCCTAAGCATGTCGTACAGGCTAACCCGGACATCCTTTTTTCGCCTCCTGTGGATTTTCTGTCTCAGGAATCATAGCTCCATACTTCTATCCCCCTGAGACGGATTGTGTCGGCCCGGATTAGCCTGCGTAGACTGCTGATCTGGATCGATACATTGCGCAGAGTCCATAATGTTGTTTTTTTTCTCGTGGAACGGCACATGTTATGGCATTATGTTATTTATTTGCAATAACGGTATCACGAGATCCAATGACATCTAGGAACTTACAACTCATTCCATTTATTTCGACATAACAGTCGTCGTGGTTTTGCACAGATAAAATAGCTGTTTGCAATACTGTGTTGTTTCTAATTCGTTGACTGTTTAAGCAGTCTGTGAAATATTCCTGTTCAAATGTAATTTACTTGCGTTTGAGAAAATCTGCCTTCAGTATATCGAATGTATTACTGAATATGCCAATCACAGAGGGATAAATACAAATGGAGTTTCGTTCCAGTTATTTAATTTCTTATAAGGACTGCATGCATCATAAATTATTTTCCTATAAAACAGAACAAACACAAACCGAACCATATTAGGTGCCCTACATATGTGATGATAGATATTTGTCATTTTAAGAGGAAAATATTTATCATTTGCCTATTTATCAATTTGTAGGGTTTGAAACCTATAGAAAAAGATAATTTAGAACACTACATCCCTTCCCTTTTAAAGATGTCTGTACTTCAGAAGGAATGTTCTGCGCTATTTGAAATGTGCATGAAGGCAGAATGTGGCTTTGATAAAGAGAATACCATAAGAATCAACTATGGTAAATAACAATGCCATGTGGCTTTGATAAAGAGAATACCCTAAGAATCAACTATGGCAAATAACAATAGCAAAGAATGTATATCTCTTATCAGGCGTGTATTTTGACACAAAAAAAACCCACAATAGTTTAAGCACTCTTAGCTGGAAGTTTACCTTACTAGTCTTCTTAAAAAAACAACGCAGTGTCTTTTTGGCAAGACGATCTTTTGGCCAAAATTGCAATGTTTTCAGATCTGGCATTCAAAGTGTGTCAAAAGAATTGAATAGAAAAAATAGAGTAGCTCGGCAAAAATGTATATTACACACCGAACTGTTTGTTGCATGTACGTTTCAAAATCTAACAGTTTCGAATGGCAGAATATAATTATGAACACATTTTATGGCAAGACGATTTGTTTGAAGTGTACCAAAAAAAATGAATAAAAAATATAAAGTGGCTCGGTAAAAATGGATATTACACACCAAACTGTTGCGAGTACGTTTCAAAATCTAACAGTTTCGAATGGCAGAATATAATTACGAACACATTGTACATTCGATGAGGACATGTACATCGTTTTGCAAATGTTGATCATTTGAGCCGTGCCACGAGGAAACCAACATTATGGACTCTGCGTAATGTATCGACCCATATCAGCCTGGTTAATCCACGCAGTCTAATCCGTCCCAGAGAGATAGAGGTATAGCGTAATGATTCCTGAAACTGAAAATCCACAGGAGGCGAAAAGTGTCTGTCAGGGTTAGCCAGCGCGACATGCTTACGCTGATCCGGATCGATACTTTACCAAGAGTTTGTTTCACTTTTCACCACGGGGTGTGAGTTACTTTAGTTGTACTTCACGCATTGACTTTTGAAAAATGACCCAAACGAACATTTCTCCCCTTTACTACAATGTTTTCACAACTGTATTAATTAATCATATTCCATATTTCGGTGTCCGACCTGTCAAATTACACTGTAGCTCAGTCGGTAGCGACGCGGGATGTCAATCCAGGGGTTGTGAGTTCGAATCCCGGCTCGGACAACATTCTTACCGACGTTTGACAAAGGTCAATGCGACATGCGTCATTCGTCTTCCACCAATGGGCTACGTCTATGTGGAAAAGCAGCCAGTTGCTTGTGAAGATTGTTGTGTGGAGTACTGGTGTGAGAAAACCAGGAAATGCATGAGTAGGTGAACTGGTAGCCGTGATATGACTGAGAAATTGTTAAAAACGGCGTTAAACCCCAATCAATCAATCAATCAATTGTACTTCACTAGAATAACGACCTCGTTTTCCAATGTCGCATTTTTAAAAATTGACAAAACAAAAATAGGGCTTCGGGCTTTTGTAACCAGAGTAAAATCAGATATATATACACACACTCCTACATTATGATCGGTGGTCCATTTCGAGGGCTTGGTGTGAAACGGTTGTAACTGAAATTGGTATTTCTTTTTACCAAGGTTAATCACCTCGCCATAAAGTCTTTATTAGCGTTAAATAATTTTTCTTTGTAAACAATGGGAACTTAGGTGCCATTGCTCGTTCTGAGCAATGACACATACATTTGAATTGTTTACAAAGGTGTCAAAATTGCCCCTAAACCAGGGTTTTCAAAATAGGTTTTTAGTTGATATGAGCCGGCCTCTGCGTAAAGTATCGACCCGGATCAGTCTAAGCATGCCGCGCAGGCTTACCCGGATAGACACTTTTCGCCTTCTGTGACTTTTCTGTTTCAGGAATAACTACTCTATACATCTATCCCCCCTAAGACGGAATGTGTCGGCCGGATCAGTCTGCGCGGACAGCGCAGGCTGATCTGGTCGATACATTACGCAGATGTCTATCGCCGCAGCTGCATTGTGGACTCTGCGTAAAGTATCGACCCGGATCAGCCTAAGCATGCCGCGCAGGCCTTACCCGGATAGACACTTTTCGCCTCCTGGGGATTTTCTGTCTCAGGAATCATTACTCCTATACCTTTATCCCCATCAGACGGAATGTGTCGGCCTGGATCAGTCTGCGCGGACGGCGCAGGCTGATCTGGATCGATACATTACGCAGAGGCCGGCTCATATCAATGTAACAACACAGCAGCTGATCGTATTGCTCTTCTGGGCAATCAGATCCGCTGCAACACTCATTTTCCCCCACAAAAGACAAATCAATGGCATGAATTGGTTCGAGTTTTAAACGATACATTCGAATTATCACGTGTTTCGAGTTATCGAGAATCAACAGGATCGTTTTATTCCCCCATCGAATCTATGACGAACAGTGCAGACCCAGATCAAACTTTGAGTATAGAACATAGGTTGATCTGCATCTACACTTAATATGCGAGTATTTAAAGAGTTAAGCGTTTAAACAGCGTTTACTCAACTCAACATGTCTCAACAGACATACACTAGTGTTGTGTTTTAACTTTCAAAAATCAATCGACTGAGAAATATGCACGTTCTGGATAACTGCGTATATTATATGTTTTATTGTGAACTATAGTTGTTAAAGAAACGTTTGTTTTTCTTGTTTTTTTTATAGAAACGTTCGTTTCTCTCATTTTCGATTTAGTGGTGCATATCATCTAGTGTATTAAACATATGATTCAACCCGCTTTCTAATATCAATCGACTAAAATAGCTTCATTTCAAGTTATCGAACCCTTTCACCTGTCATTGACAACACAATTATAAAGGGAAGATCGAATAATCATGATACGTCAATACAAATATCTTCTGCTGCATAACAATAAAATGCATAATATGAATGTAAAAAACTTACTTGAAATGAAAATCCTGTATTTAATTCATCTTTCAATTGGGTTTAATAATTTGCACAGGTACCTGCATAACATAACATATTCACATAGTCTATTGGTTAAATTTGCCAAGTTTGAGGTTATTTGATACGCCTTCTAAACATACTAGGACAATGTAAAAAAACTGTACACACGGATACGTCCATGTATTTCTTTTTTAAATCTCTATGTCTCTCTGTCTCTATCTCTCTCTGTCTCTCGTTCCCTCTTCTCTCTCACTCTATCTTTATCTATCCCTCTCTCCTTCTCTCTCGTCCCTTATTCTCTCTCTCTTTTTACTCTCTCTCTCTCTCTCTCTCTCTCTCTCTCTCTCTCTCTCTCTCTCTCTCTCTCTCTCTCTCTCTCTCTCTCTCTCTCTCTCTCTCTCTCTCTCTCTCTCTCTCTCTCTCTCTCTCTCTCTCTATATATATATATATCTTCTCTTTCTCTCCCTCTCTCTTTCCTTCTCTCTTTCTCTATATTTCGTTATCTCCTCTTTCTCTTCCTCTCTCTCTCTCTCTCTCTCTCTCTCTCTCTCTCTTTCTCTCATTTTCTTCCTCTATGTATGTCTCTCTGTCTGTCTCTATGTCTGTCTCTCTGTCTGTCTCCCTCTCTCTCTGTCTTTACCTCTTTCTTTCTCTCTCTCATTCTCTTTCTCTGTGTCTGTTCTCTGTCTCTCTCACTCTCACTGTCTGTCTCTCCTTCTCCCTTTCTGTTTCTCTGTATCAATCTTTCTCTGTGTGTCTCGCTCTATCTGTCTGGCTCTATTTTTTCTCTGTCTGTCTTTTTCTGTTTCTCTCTGATTCTCTATCTCTCTATCTCTCTCTGTCCCTCTCTCACTCTCTCTCTTTCTCTCTGTATGTCTGTCTGTCTCTCACACTCTCTGTCTCTCTCTCCCCCTCTCATTCTCCCTCTCTGTCTCTCATTCCTCTTTCTCTGTATCTTTATCTCATTCGCTTTGTTTGTATGTCTGTCTGTCTCTGTCTCGTCCTATCTCTGTCTGTCTGTCTCTCTGTCTCTCTCTGTCTCTCTCTGTTTATCTCTATCTCTCTGACTCTCTCTCTCTCTCTCTCTCTTTCCTTCTCTCTTTCTCTTTCTTTCGTTATCTCTCTTTCTCTTCCTCTTTCTCTCATTTTCTTTCTCTATGTCTCTCTCTCTGTCTCTCTCACTATCTCTGTCTTTTCCTCCTTTTCTCTCTCTCTCATTCTCTTTCTCTATGTCTGTCTCACTGTCTCCCTCACTCTCACTGTCTGTCTCTCCTTCTCCCTTTCTGTTTCTCTGAATAAATATTTCTCTGTGTGGCTCGCTCTATCTCTCTGTCTCTATGTTTTTCTCTGTCGTTCACTCTCTGTTTCTCTCTGATTCTCTATCTCTCTGTCTCTCTCTGTCCCTCTCTCACTCTCTCTCTTTCTCTATGTATGTATGTCTGTCTCTCACTCTCTCTCTTTCTCTATGTATGTCTGTCTGTCTCTCACTCCATCTGTCTCTCTCTCTCCCTCTCTGTCTCTCATTACTCTTTCTCTGTATCTTTCTCTCATTCGCCTTGTTTGTCTATCTGTCTGTCTCTGTCTCTCTCTTTATGTCTCTCTATGTCTATCTCTGACTCGCTATCGCGCCCTGTCTCTGTCTCTCTCTGTCTCACTATATGTCTCTCTCTATCTCTGTCTGTCTGTCTGTCTGTCTGTCTGTCTGTCTGTCTGTCTGTCTGTCTGTCTGTCTGTCTGTCTGTCTGTCTGTCTGTCTGTCTGTCTGTCTGTCTGTCTGTCTGTCTGTCTGTCTGTCTGTCTGTCTGTCTGTCTGTCTGTCTCTGTCTCTCTCTCTCTCCCCCCTCTCGTTCTCGCTCTCTATATATCTCTGTCTCTATGTATCTGTCTCTCTCTGTTTATCTTTATCTCCCGGACTCTCTATCTCGATCTGTCTCTTTATCTATATCTCTCTCTCTCTCTCTTTCTCTCTCTCTCTCTCTCTCTCTCTCTCTCTTTCTCTCTCTCTCTCTCTCTCTCTCTCTCTCTCTATCTCTCTCTCTCTCTCTCTCTCTCTCTCTCTCTCTCTCTCTCTCTCTCTCTCTCTTTCTCTACGTATGTCTGTCTGTCTCGCACTCTCTCTCCTCCTCCCTCTCTTTCTATGTATCCCTCTGCCTCTCCTTCTCCCTCTCGGTCTCTCTATCTCACTCTCTCTCTATGCATATCTCTCTGTTTCTCTATGTTTCTCTCTGACATTTCTACCATTTTAAAAACACATCTATTTGGTATGACCCGATCGGGAACCGAACCCTCGTGACCCGTTCTCGTGCCCGACGCTCGAACCACTATAACCACTACTGCACCGAGGCAGCTATATAAAACAGTCCAACATTGAGCCTTGTGTGACATCAGGGTTCCTGTCAACGTTCAACCCTAATTAATCGTTTCAATATGTTGACACAATTTGAATTTATTTATTGGGGTTTTACGCCGCTTTCAACATTATTTCAGTTATATCACGGCGACAGTTCACTTATTCATGATCCCTGGGTAAACAAACCAGTACTAGGCTAGAAAACGTGCCTTGCCCGAGGGCACTCCACCATGACCGTAGTGCCGCGACTGGGGATCGAACCCGGGACACCCGGTTTCGAAATCCCCAACGCTAACCACTCGACCACAGCGGATTCCTGACGCATTTTGAAGTATCTGTAGCAGACCGAATATTTAAAACTGTGTGGCAAAAGGAGAAATTGCTTATAATGATCGCGTTCTCATTTTGCCATTTTTTTTTTATACTTATCCCTTAAACTCTTTCAGCGCCAAAGGCAATATTAAGGTTTTTGCAAACAATACAGATTCAGGTGAGTCAGCTCGGAACGAGCTGTCTCACCTGAAATCAGCATTGTTTGCATTTTAGTTTTCAAAAGCACTTATTACATGGGGTAATGGACACGCCCTATTTTGAACATGGCAGAGTCTACTTTGAACAATTCGGCGCTGAAAGAGTTAATAAGATATTCTATTTAGTTTGTTTGCAAACAATACAGATTCAGGTGAGTCAGCTCGCACTTATTAAATGGGGAATGGACACGCC
>JASEVX010001641.1:0-12706 GCA_031761405.1 Serripes groenlandicus | reverse complement strand
AGTTATGCCATTTTTGTGTAACAGACATATTTTATTCTTTTTGCTAAAATAATGAGTTTTTGTTTAAGTCTTTGTCATTAACGACCATCATACGAATATTTCTAACAATGTTCAATTGTTTACTGAAATAAAAGAACTTTCATAAATGATGACCACGTGCGTCGTCCCAGATCTCATCCAGGTTGAAATACAAAAGAGTAGCATAGAGTTCTTGGTAAACTTTTATTATCTATTCGAATTATACTTAAAACCAATAAACACATTTTAACATATGTATTAAATAAGCGGTACTCTCTGTAAATATTTCCCCTAATGTGGCGACACAGGTCTTATCTTACAAAAAATTAATGTGAACCCATTCGGAACGCCCTCGGTAGATTTCGATACCCTACATCTATGCGATAAGTAGCTACGCCGATACATTGTGGTGGCGTTTACGGTTAGACTGACATCAAAATCTCGCCACCCTTAAAAACAAGTTCTCAAAATGTTATTGGGCAGTACACCGCAGATACACTACAGAGTTTTGATATAACTCCCTTGTATATAACTGCAACCCCTGTTATATACTTGAGCATGAGTATTGGTACAATATCCGAACTCCCTTGTATCGTACTGCAGCCCCTGATAAATACTTTGGAGACATGATATTGTACAACTATCCAAAACTCCCTTGTATCTAACTCGCACCCCTGTTATATACTTGGAACATGGTATTGTACACTATCCGCAACTCCCTTGTATATAACTGCACCCCTGTTTAATACTGCCTGGACATGTATATTGTACAATATCCAAAACTCACCTTGTATCTAATTGCACCCCCCGTTATAATACTTGGACTCTGATATTGTACAATATCCAAATTCCCTTGTATCTAACTGCACCCCCTGTTATATACTTGGACATGATATTGTAACAATATCCGGACTCCCATTCGTATATAACCTGCACCCCTGTTATATACTTGGACATAATATTGTACAATATCCAAACTCACCTTGTATCTAATTGGCACCCCTGTTAGATACTTGGACATGATACTTTGTACAATATCCGAACTCCCCTTGCATATAACTGCACCCCTGTTATATACTTGGACGATGATATTGTACAACTATCCGCAAACTCCCTTGGTATCTAACTGCACCCCTGTTATATACTTGGACATGATATTGTACAATATCCGGACTCCCCTTGTATATAACTGCAACCCCTGTTATATACCTTGGACATAATATTGTACAAGTATCCAAACTCCCTTGTATCTAATTGCACCCCTGTTAGATACTTGGGACATGATATTGGTACAATATCCGAACTCCCTTGCATATAACTGCACCCCTGTTATATACTTGGACATGATATTGTACAATATCCGAAACTCCCTTGTATGCTAACTGCACACCCTGTTATGTATACTTGGACATGATATTGTACAATATCCGAACTCCCTTGTATCTAACTGCACACCTGTTATATACTTGGACATGATATTGTACAATATCCAAACTCCCTTGTATCTAATTGCACCCCTCGTAGATATACTTGGACGATGATATCTCCCTTGTATCTAACTGCACACCTGTTATATACTTGGACATGATATTGTACAATATCCAAACTCCCTTGTATCTAATTGCACCCCTGTTAGATACTTGGACATGATATGGTACAATATCCGCACTACCTTGTATCTAACTGCACCCCTGTTATATACTTGGACATGATATTGTACAATATCCAAACTCCCTTGTATCTAATTGCACCCCTGTTATATACTTGGACATGATAGTGTACAATATACAAACTCCCTTGTATCTAATTGCACCCCTGTTAGATACTTGGACATGATATGGTACAATATCCAAACTCCCTTGTATCTAATTGCACCCCTGTTAGATACTTGGACATGATATGGTACAATATCCAAACTCCCTTGTATCTAATTGCACCCCTGTTAGATACTTGGACATGATATTGTACAATATCCGCACTACCTTGTATATAACTGCACCCCTGTTATATACTTGGACATGATATTGTACAATATCCGAACTCCCTTGTATCTAACTGCACACCTGTTATATACTTGGACATGATATTGTACAATATCCAAACTCCCTTGTATCTAATTGCACCCCTGTTAGATACTTGGACATGATATGGTACAATATCCGCACTACCTTGTATCTAACTGCACCCCTGTTATATACTTGGACATGATATTGTACAATATCCAAACTCCCTTGTATCTAATTGCACCCCTGTTATATACTTGGACATGATAGTGTACAATATACAAACTCCCTTGTATCTAATTGCACCCCTGTTAGATACTTGGACATGATATGGTACAATATCCAAACTCCCTTGTATCTAATTGCACCCCTGTTAGATACTTGGACATGATATGGTACAATATCCAAACTCCCTTGTATCTAACTGCACCCCTGTTATATACTTGGACATGATATTGTACAATATCAAACGGGCCTAAAACACCTATGCCCAATCAGAGCAATTGGCCTCTATAATTACATTTCATTATATTACATCTCCATATCTGTGAACCGTCACACACAATATGGGTTGGACTAATGCATCGAATAGTTTAACAATAATGTTCTACCATTTTAATATAAGTGTTTCTAAAGTATTATAATTAATTACACTGCCTTTCTAGCTTGTAAAGATAATATTATATATGTTTCAGACCATGTTAGATTACTAATGGAACACACTTCTTAGTGTTTATAAATGGAACAATTTCAATATATCTACTTTCATAAAACCATTTTCACAGACTCCCCAAGTTTCTTAAAAAAACACCTAAAAACAATATCGTTTATAATGGAACAATTTCAATATATCTACTTTCATAAAACCAATTTCACAGACTCCCCAACTTTCTTAAAAAAACACCTAAAAACAATATTTGTTTGGGCGATTTTAACCTCGAGGCCGTCTCAACTGCCAAATCATATCAATCTCTATTGGCATGTATAACATGTACAGCTCCCTCGATCACGTGATGGTGACAATGGATTTAAACAACTACTGCAAAGCAATGTAAAACCGTTTAAGTCAAGGAAATTCTGAATTTAACAAGAAAGCAGTAACGGTACAGCTTCGGATTGTAATCAATCTTTTTTCAATAATAGGTCAGCTTATCGCAAACCTATTCAAATCTATTCTACGTTTCTCCTATGATATACCGTTTGAATTCTGGCTACTACTACTACTACTACTACTACTACTATTACTACTACTACTTCTACTACTACTGCTACTACTACTACTACTACTACTACTACTACTACTACTACTACTACTACTACTACTACTACTGATACAACACGTACTACTACTACTACTACTACTACTACTACTACTACTACTATTAATACTACTACTTCTACTACTACTGCTACTACTACTACTACAGCAACAACAACTTCTACTACTACTGTTACTACCTTCTACTACTACTGTTACTACCTTCTACTACTACTACTACTACTACTACTACAGCAACAACAACAACTACTACTACTTGACTTGACACACGATGGGAAAAGTAGACATTGCCCCAGGAGAAGATAACCATCATGCTGAAATATTTTTGTTTTTATAGGGGTTTTACGGAGTGTTCAACAATATTCAGTTATATCCCGGCGACAGTAAACAGCATATCCTTGATCCCAGGATGATTAACCAGATCTGGGCTTATTGTACTTAACCCAAGAGCACTCTACCATGGCTGCCGCGAACGCGAATCGAACCCAGGACGGTCAGTCTCAAATCCCACTTGGCATAGACGTTTTTCGATAAAAAATGAAACCAGACCTGTTCGAAATCCGCCTGGGTCGAATTATTAGTGTGGAGGATATGGAAGCGGGCGTCCCGGGTTAGATTCCAGCCCGAGGCGGTCATGATTGAGTGCCCTTTGGCATAACATATTTTTCATTTTCAGAACGGACGTTTGATGAATCCGGAGAGAAAGCGTAAGAACACAACGTGAAATCGAGAAATTGTAAATTAACCCTTTCCAATATACATACAATTTCTGACGCCTCTTAGCCTCTTAGGTCGTCTACCTACGAAAACATTAGGACAAAAACAAAATAAAAAAATGTGCTCATAACGAGTAATTTCTCATTTAGCCGCACTGTTTTCAAGACTTGGCGTTTAGCCAAGATCCAGATCGACCTGCGCTTCCGCAAAGCCTGATCATGTAATACACTGTTCGCCATTTAATAATGCAAGCATACCAACCGGTAGCCCTTAAAGGAAGGAAATTTATGATGAAACAATAAAGCGCAATTTGTAATTTATTTTCAGTCAAGTCACGATAGCTCAGTCGGTAACGGCGAGGGCTCTCAATGGGTCATGGTTTCGAACCGCGGTTTCGAATTGATTCTTTCCGATGATTTCCGATGATTTTCCGTCAATGGGTTAAGTTTAATGTGAAACTGTAGCCAGTTGCCTTGAAAGAAAGTTGTGTTGAATATTGGTGCAAGAAAACCAGGAAACACATGGTTAGGTGAACTGGCCGCCGTGATAAAACTTAAAACTGTTGAAGAAGTGTTTAAATTCAAGTTCCGGTTCCGTGGCCCTTAACGTCCCTTCATATGTCCTTTTTAATGTTTTAACCACCGCATGGGTGGTGTAGTTGCTAGAGTCCCCCCCCTCCCCCCCCCCCCCACACACACACACACACCCCAAGAGCGGTAGTCCAGAGTTAGGTATCCTGACCGGAACATATATAATACCTTTAAAATGATAGCAATGGTTTCCCTATTTTGCACTTAGTGTTGCATGGATAACAGCGAGACCGCTCGTGTCAGGATAACCCTTTCCCCCATCTGCAGCGGGCAACTTTGAAAACATATAAGCAAAATATAAAAAATATCTAAAAATGAAAGCATAGTTATTGAAAATAGTGGTAAATATTGAGGGAAAAAAGGGAATTTGCTGATAATGAGCAATTTCTCCTTTTTGCCACAATGTTTTTAAAGCCGTCTGCTTCAGAGATGTTAACATGTGGGAAATATTAAACTTAACAGCAATATATGTAATATTTCCCTGCAAACTTTGTGATACAATCGAAATAGTGTTAAAACAGGTATAAACATCATTGATGCAATTAAAATGTTTTCCAAACCTTCTTTCTTTGAAGTAAAAAAAAAATCGGAGAAAAACGATTTGCAACTATGCTAAATCTCCAACAGAATCTGCATCTGACAGAGAGAAAATAATCATTAAATTGTTTAACAGAAAACACTGTTATTCTCTTTGTGGTATTTTTATTTCGACATGATTGAAATCTGGGGAGAATATCGCCTTGACGCTGAAGTGATTAAGATATCAACTTGAGAGTGTATTGATACAAATGGAGAGATGAAAATATTGATGTTAACATGAGAACTACTTACTAACTGTTCGGCGAACACTCAAACTTCGGAAACATTTTCTGAAGTCGGATATAAAGAGGGAAGCCATTGCGATCACGAATGTAGGATCAACACCACAGCTTTTTGCTCCAGGCGGACGCTATAACCATTCTAACATCGATGAGGTCAAAGACAATTTGTCTTTTAAACTGTTTCGAACACAGAAATACGCTTTCGTATCCGAAATCTAACCGGAATCATGTTGGCATTGAAAGAAATTTCTGAATTTATACCTCACTGCTTAAAGTTTCTATGTAAATACAAAAAAAAATGAACCAATTTTGCCCGGTGGTATATATATACAGTGTGGTTAAAATCATTTTCCCACTTTAATTTGTCATAATGGAATAAATACTCAAAATAAAATGCAATGCAAAGTATTAAGCCATACCATTTTCCTGTTATTGTGCATATCATCATATTTGGTGTATGACGTCAATAGTGATGTCATAAGAAGTGCACAAACATGGATTCTCATAAAGATGCAGTTTATATTGTTAAACCTTTCTGTGAATACGGACAATCTCCAAACGCAACCAGGAACGTCTTACGAACACAATACCTAGTCAAAGCCAGTATCAAGGAAACAAGTATACATACCTATAAAGAAATTTGAAGAAACTGGAAGCGTTTCGACTGAATGAAGGGTAACAGTGGAAAGCGAAGGACTAGCCGTCCAGAAGACATCATCGAAGAGGTTATGGAAGTAAATGAAGAAACCCCAAAGATGTCAGTAAGAACAGTTTTGAATAACATTACTAACAAAACCAATTGTATCTACCATTCGCAGAATTCTTAAGAATGTTTTGAAACTGAAGTCATATAAAGTTCAGGGGATGCAGTATTTGAAGGAATCCGATATAATATCACGAATGGTGTTTTTTAACTGGTCAATTCTCAACCCAGCAGCCGTCAATGCCGCCTGGCAGATGCGTAGCTTGGCAATAATCAATGTGTAGGCCGTCTCGTGAGAAAACCAACAGTGTGGACTCTGCGTAAAGTATTAACCCGGATCAGCCTAAGCATGTTACACAGGCATACCCGGATATACACTTTTCGCCTCCTGTGGATTTTCTGCTTCAGGAATCACTACTCTATCTATCCCCCCTTAGACGGAATGTGTCGGCCGGATCAGTCTGCGCGAACAGCGCAGGCTGATCTGGTCGATACATTACGCATCTGCATTTTGGGGCATTTTTAAAAAAAAAAAAATGTAGGCACGTGCCTACAGTACCTAAAGGGAGCTACGCCCCTGCCTGGTTCACTGATGAAGCACACTTTCATTTAAAGGCTGATGTTAACAAACCCCTGGTTCACTGATGAAGCATACTTTCATTTAAAGGCTGATGTTAACAAACCCCTGGTTCACTGATGAAGCACACTTTCAATTAAAGGATGATGTTAACAAACCCCTGGTTCACTGATGAAGCACCCTTTCATTTAAAGGCTGATGTTAACAAACCCCTGGTTCACTGATGAAGCACACTTTCATTTAAAGGCTGATGTTAACAAACCCCTGGTTCACTGATGTAGCACCCTTTCATTTAAAGGCTGATGTTAACAAACCGAACCTATGTGTATGGAGCTCTACCAACCCGACGTCTACGAGGAGAAGCCGCTGCACAGTCCCAAAGTAACGGTATGGGCAGCAATGCGTGGCCAATGCATCACTGGTCCCTTCTTCTACTAGGTGGGTGGGAAAACAGCAACTATGACAACATATAGATAGATATCTGTCTATACTGCAGAATAAATTCATCCCGGAGAATAGAGGACACGCTCTACAGAACGTGTAGTTCCAATATGATGGTACTAAGCTTCAGCCAATGTTGCCCTGACTAGTTAAATGACACATTCGAGCCAAATCTGATTTCCTTGAAGACAGCTGTCGAATGGCCACCACACTCTCCGGACCTCAATCCATTGGACTATGTAGGGATTCATTAAAGCGCGTGTCTATACGCCCCCGCCAACAAGTATCAACCAAATGAAGACAGCAATTAGGAGGGAAATAATGATGATTAATACAGAGACATGTAAGGCTACAATCAGATATTTCCAAGACAGGATTCGACTCGTCTTTTAGAAAAGGGATGGACATATAGAACATGCCATGTAAACCAGAAAGGGTAATATTTCACATGGTGTAATGCTAAGGATGCTGCTGCTTCTTGGTAATACAATATAAGCAACTAAAGTTGGGACATGTATCAACGAAAACATTAAACTGTCAGCTTTAAAAACGTCCAAATTAAAAAGGGATTCTGTTGTACAAGAAAGCATATGTCACTTAAAAGTGGTCACCCTTGATTATAAACTTGTCAGAAATCGGTTCTATCTGGTATACCATAGCACTACTATTTATGGTTGCATTATATGTTTTAATATTCATTGATAGATAGCAGACTAATGGCAAAAAAAATAAAAGGGAAAAAATAGATGTATGGAAATAATCTAGAAAATTGCATATATTTTAGCGATAAAGATCAACCCACATATATATATACTGTCAGATCAAAGTATTTTCGCTGTTTTAAAAAACTTTCTTATATCCTAAATTTATAATCGGTGAACAGTGCAGAGCAAGATCAAACTATGCATGTGCGTATATTGATCATTTATAAATCATTAATACATCATTTATAAATCATTAATACATCATTTATAAATCATAAATACATCATTTATAAATCAAACTTCTTTTGTTGGCTGGATAAATATTACAAACACGTGTTGTCATGGTAACGTCAACTTCAGCCTTTACCTTTTATGCATGTTAGATAAATATTTTGTTTGGATCCTTTTATTGGATTTGACCCTTTCTCACATTCAACGAAACTTCCACATGAGTTGCTGGAAACATCCCGGCAAACATTTGGCAAAAACCTCTAAATGAAAGTTTATTAATTGAATAAAATTGAAAACATTGGCACCTAAATTTCCATTGTTTACCAAGAAAAATGATTTAACGCTTATAAAGAGTTTATGGCGAGGTGATTAACCTTGGTAAAAAAGTACTAATTCGAGTTACAACCGTATCACGCCAAGCCCTCGATATGTCTTCGTACCAATTGTATGATCAAATTATTCACATACATAGAAAATCTATATGGAATGATATGGAATGATACGATCATCGCTTAGCGATAAATGATAAAAAATGTTTACTGCAGTCTTGAGTATTACCTATTTGAATTATATATGACTGTTGATTATCATGAAATTGTGTTATATTGGGTATAAAAGCTGCTGATTGTCTGTCGCGAAGTTGATAACAATTTAAATCAGTATGCGTGTTTGCATATATATCTATTTTCCTATCCATACATGTTTACGATAACGTTATGTATGCTTGTCTGTATATATGTATATATGTGTGTATGTATGATCATGTGTATGTGTATGTAAGTGTATGATTATGGATGTGTATGTAAGTATATGATTATGTATGTGTATGTATACATGTGTGTATATAAATATATGTAAATGTTAATATGGGTGTACGTTACGTATGTGCATGGATGAATATAAAGATATATAAGATGAAGACTATATGCTAGATAAGATTTTGTTGTCAATTGATATACATTTTAATGTAAGCCTGGTACTTATTTTCCCTGTTCACCATTTTCAAGGTAGGTTTTAGCATGACACGGTTCGTTTATCATTTGAACAAGCGCATGAGAAAAACGTACGAGTTTGCTTTTGCGAACTGTACAGATCAAAATCTACACTGATCACATATTACACATGACTTACACACGCTTGTTGACTGAGCAAATAGCTACGCTGATCTGAACCTACACAGTCCAGAAATGCTAGTTTGTACATTTTCTCATGCACTGACAAGCTCATTTGTAGTAGAAGTACATACCTGATATACATGCCATACAGAGAATTCCGACACCGAGGACTGTCCTCATTGTTAAAAAGGTATCCATGAATTGATATGTTTATATTTCTCCTTGACACTTCCTTAATGTTCGACACTGTTACATACAGATAGCTGATAGAACACGTGTTATTTTTTATTACATGGCAAGTAAACTGTAAGGATTTCTATTCACCAATCATTTATAGAGTTCTACGATTCTAATATATCAATATATTTCAATGTTACACAGTTTTCAATTGGCTTAAACATACGGTTTAGCAAATTTAATGTTCTGTTACATTGATATTTTGACCATGCGTTCGATTTAGAAGTATACCAAATGCTTGTCAGGTTTGGTGAATACAAAGCCAGAAGTCCGTTTTATTTAGTTACACAATGATAGCAGCCGACAGTCGTTTAAGTGTCGTCTGTTTGTTCCGCAGAATCACAAGCCCTCGAATGGAAGTGGATATCGTTTATATCACATCAGCGATATGGGCGTTCATCCAATACAACGAGCCCATTGATTCTGGAACAGACGCAAAAACTATCGATTGAATAGCCAACAGTACTAGTCGATGGAAACGATAACGATGGAACATCCTTTCGATACAATGTTTCCGAAAGCCGTCCGTTAAGATGGCCCGGAGCTGTGGTAATATGACTTAACACTTTTCCTCATACGACAATTCTGCAGCAGACGACTTTGAACATATTTTGTAAAAAAATAGAAAATCTCTATAATTGAATGGATTACCTATGACTAAAAGTGCAAAACATTGTGGCAAAAGGAAAACTTGCTCGTTTTGAGCAATTTCTTCTTTTGTCACTATGTTTTCAAAGAGCCGTCTGCTGCAGAGGCGTCAGAAAGCGTCTATATTGGGGAAAGGGTAGATCCCCCCATGTTACAAATAAAATAATGAAAGTTTAACCCGTTCCCACATACATGTACTACAGAACTACAGCAGACGACTTTGAAAGCATTGCGGCAATATCATGAAAACAATCTATATTTAACGCTTTCCCAAATACAGACGCTTTGTGACAACTCTGCAGCAGACGACTTATGAAAACATTGAGACAAAAGGAGAAATTGCTCATAATGAGCAATTACTCCTTTTACCACAATGTTTTCAACTTTATTCAATAATTGTTCTTTCATTCATACAGAGTTTCCGTATTTTTTACGAAATATGTTCAAAGACGTCTGCTGCAGATGTCTTGTATGTGGGAAAGTGACAAATCGAAGTTTAATTGTTGAATAGAGTTGAAAACATTGTGTTCTTTATGCCACATTGTTTTCAAAAGCCGTATGCTCTAGAGGCGCACGAAAGTGTATGAATGCGGAAAAGGGGTTAAATCTGTTTTCTAAGCCGTTGCTGAGTTGGTTAACGTCGGGAATTTGGAACCGGGCGTCCCGTATTCGATCCCCAAACGCTGCAGTCATAGTGGAGTGCCCTTAGGCAAAGGCATATTTCCTAGTGCTGGTAGTTTTATCAAGGGATCGTCGCAGTGATATAACTTAAATATCGTTGAAAATAGCATAAAACCACCAATATAATAATTTGTTTAGGAATACAAGAGCCATTGTCCTGATTATAAGACACGTTGTACCGAGGCTTGTGGCGGATCTCTATATTTCAGTATATCAGCCGTTCCACGAGATAACCAACAGTATGCATGCTTCGCGGGCTAACCAGGACATACATTTTTCGCCTCCTGTGGATTTTACGTTTCAGGAATCATTACTCTATACCTCTTTCCCCCTGTGACGGAATGTGTCGGTCCGGATTGGCCTGTGCTTACTGCGCAGGCTTATCTGAGTCGATATATAACGCAGAGTCCATAATGTTGGTTTTCTCGAGGAACAGCTAATATAAGCCTTTGTTGATTGATTGATTTATTGGAGTTTAAACGCCGTTTTTAACAATTTCTCAGTTATATCACGGCGGCCAGTTCACCTACTCATGCATTTCCTGGTTTTCTGACACCAGTACTCCACACAACAATCTTCCCAAGCAACGGGCTGCTTTTCCACATAGACTTAGCCCATCTTTTTCAATCGTCGGAAAGAAAGTTTGCCGAGCCATCAACCTTTGTGTAACACAGGTCTATACTAAAAAAATCGGTTCTAGATCCGATATGCAAATTAGATGCAGTATTTTAGCGAAAATTCGATATATTCTTTCCGTTACACTTGATTGCCACGTGGTTTCTGCATCTCAAACGAAGGCCATGTGATGCATGAGAACCAGCTAGTTTTAAAAGATTTATTGTTTGTTTGTTTGTGATGCATGGGTTCTATGAATTGGCTCTCGTTTAGACCAAACAAAGCCCTATATAGAGTATCGTTGCATTTGGGCCACGACAAACACAAGTTGACATTCTGATTTTTTGTAATTAAAAGCAATTTTGACCCAATGGCACTCTTGTATACTTTTCTTTTCCATGATCAACGTTTACCAGAACCTTTCTGGATGCCAGTACGACACAATCGAGAAGATGAGAGATCTAGATCATACTTTTCGCCTGTTGTGAAAATCTTTCTTACTAGCGTCATTTTTTCTTCCACCAATGGGTCTCAAACAGGGAAGAAGGTATTTGAGGTACTGGTGCGTGGACGCCAAGTAACACATGGTAAGGTGAACCGATCGGCGTGTTATAACTTCAACAAACAAGTCAAATCGGCGTCAATCAATGGAAGGCATGCAATCTTCAGCTGAACGAGTTTCAAAATGCAGTGTGCGAAGAAATAGAAACAAGGGAGACAACTTAATTAGTCGTTTAGATTCGGATCACAACATTTATCAGACTTTATCTTGTACCATACGGATGACACTCATAACGAAATTGAACATTGAACTATTGAACCTATCGGAGGCAAAGCGGAGGGAGACAATATAATCAGATAGATACATAACGGCAGAGGAGGATGCTGTCACGGATGACCAAGATATTTAAGAGGGATGGGATGCCGTTATTCCTCACTACAACATTACTATTATTACTGATCCCGAAAGACTGGTGGTAAAGACATCCGCTTCGTTCGGGAGCTGGAGGTCGGTGTCTCGAATCCCAGTGTGGTCTGTTCTGATATGACCGGTAGTTTAGCCGACAGCTAGTCCAATACTGGTTCCGAAAGCCTGTCCGCCCGGTGTTATGTTTAACATCTTTGGTATGATTCGGCCGGGGATTGAACCCGCCACCTCCCGCAACCGAGGCGGACGCTCTACCACCACACAACCGAGGCGGTGATGAACGTCCGGACCCGGTAGTTCAGTCGTATTCTACTCGGGTTGTCAGTCCAGGGGTTGTGAGTACCTCGGTCAATATTTCTTCCAACGTTTGACATATTTGTAAAGTCAATAGCAACAAG
>JASEVX010001640.1:0-12821 GCA_031761405.1 Serripes groenlandicus | reverse complement strand
TCAGCTAAATCACGGTTACAGAACATGTATTCATGATCCCTGAGTGACAAACCAGTATCTGGAATACATAATTATGTTTAATGCACTCGAAGAAAATAGATAAACACGATACTTGCATTAAGGTTGGTGGCCAATAATCTAGTTTTGATGTGTTTCGATGTCAAAGCTCACACGGGAGCATTCTAGTCATAAGTCCCCTTTGCAGAGAGTCGTTCCCTACACTAACTACGGATGTGTTGGAGAGTGACGTTGCATGTGTTGACGGATTCATGAGTTGAAGAGGTTTTTTTAATAAAATACACATACGGCCTTATTTAACTGCAACACTAAAATAGCTTAACCTATTTCCTGTTACAGGTGACTCGTAAATTTAACCAGGGCACCAGGCATTCCGGTAACCGACGTAATTTAGTAAATTAGAAATTAAAAAATAAACAATTGATTTTCGTAAACTCTACAGCGGACCAATACAACTTGATGTTTGAAATAAAAAAAAAAGCAAACTATAAAGGTTCGGTCCACACCAAAAAACGTTTTCGTTATAGCGTTTTGCTTGCCCAGCCATGTCCAAAGGGCGCCGCCATTATTAGTCTGGTGGCTTAGCAACAATTTTCAGGATTAACGTTACCGGCCGGACAAAAGTACCAAATTTGGCATGGAGTTTCTTTTCGACCTATCTATTGATTTTATCCGTGGAACCCACTTGATCGGTTCCGATTTTCCAAGATGGCGGCCAAAATCCAAGATGGCCGCCTGGAAAAAAAGGAAATTTCATATTTCTGGCTGAGAAAATCGGAAATGAACAAATGAGGTGTCAATTCAGGGGTTTCTGGGGTGACTGAAATCGATGCTGGCCATGGCATTTAACTCAGGTATCCCATTTCTAAGATGGCAGCCAAATTTCAAAGTGGGTGCCAATACTACAATAAGATATATGACAGAAATTTAGATATAGAGCTGTAAAATGATTTTTACATTCAGCATAGCTGAATCTTATAAAGTGGTATGGATATGTTAATGTGATGTAGGATGTGTCGGATTATCTCCGTCAAAACTAGCGGTCTGTTGGAGTTGAAAAAATTGTCTCGATGAAACTGAAACTGTTGAAATTTTCAGAAAATGTGATAAATTTTATTGCCGTTAGTCACATTTTTAAAAAAAAAAAAAGTATTTCTCACGGTTTGCAGACGGGCTTTAATTGATGATGTCATGCGATTGGCGAATCACCGTATCGTGCAAGGAACGTGACATGCATTAGCGTTCATGAATGTGTATTGCTGTTTAAAAGTAGAATTCTGAATATAATGAAGAGTGGCCCGCCACAGCTGTACGTGAGAGCTTTGAAGATGATGGTGTAGTAGCTCCAAATATTCTGCGAAAAGGACTCTTTACTGGGGGCGCTCTTGACAATCTCGATCCATGACATATTGTCATGGCACTGGCATTAGTACATTTCAATTCCCAAGCACGAGGGAACCCGGTGTCATCAGGGAACCTGTCACATTACCGCCATCAAGGGCGCATACTCACTCGCTTCCAGATCATTATGCTTCTGTTCCTGCAGTTTCGTTGAAGTCTACTAGTGTTCAGGTACCAGAGAGTAATAGTGAACCTGTTGAGCTTGACTCTAGTTTGGTTCTGTGAAGAGACATGGGAGGTGTAGCATAGGTGGGAGGTGTTCTTCGTGAGCTACCGGGCTTGAAATACCACTACTTCCATCGTGTCCTTACTTACTCAATAGGGTGGAGAAAGAGGGCGAAAGCCCCGTCTCTTTCTAGAGCTGTAAGCGCATTTACCCTCCAGTACTTCGGTGCGAAGAGGGCGCGTGATCCGATTTGAAGACCCTGCCAGGCAGGGAGTTTGACTGGGGCGGTACATTTGTCAAACGGTAACGCAAGTGTCCTAAGGCGGGCTCCGAGGGGACGGAAACCTCCCATAGAGCAAAAAGGCAAAAGCCCGCTTGATTTGATTTTTCAGTACGAGTACAGACTGTGAAAGCAAGGCCTATCGATCCTTTTTGTATTATCTTCGGAGTTTGAAGCAAGAGGTGTCAGAAAAGTTACCACAGGGATAACTGGCTTGTGGCAGCCAAGCGTTCATAGCGACGTTGCTTTTTGATCCTTCGATGTCGGCTCTTCCTATCATTGTGAAGCAGAATTCACCAAGCGTTGGATTGTTCACCCACCAACAGGGAACGTGAGCTGGGTTTAGACCGTCGTGAGACAGGTTAGTTTTACCCTACTGTTGACCTAAGTAGAAGAGAGAAACTCGGTAATGCGATTCGAAAGAGACCGTTGTTGTCGAAACACGGTTGTTGCAATGGTAATCTTGCTCAGTACGAGAGGAACCGCAGGTTCAGAAACTTGGTTCATGTGCTTGGCCGAAAGGCCAATGGTGCGACGCTACCCTCTGCGGGATTATGACTGAACGCCTCTAAGTTTGAATCCCGCCCAGCGTGCGCCTCAACGATAGACCCTCAATGCACCGCACATACTGTCGTTCGAAGGCAACGATAAGGTCTCGCTTTAAGGGGGCAGGCGTCCGGCCCGGCTTAACCGCCGTGCCCGTTCGCGTCCCCGGCGGACCGTGGTCAAGCCACAGCAACTAGCCTCCTTCGCCACGGCGATTCCATTCCGTGGCGCTTGGCTTGGTTTTCACCCGATGCAACGCAGCGGTGTTAGATCACTTGTAGACGACTTGGCTTTCTGGGTCGGGGTGTCGTAAATAGTAGAGCAGCCACCACACTGCGATCTATTGAGACTTAGCCCTCGACACCGAGATTTGTCCGCTTAAGACGGACATATTCCCGGTATTACGAGAAAGTCACCTGTCCTTTCCCCCCTTGCGGTTCCGGACTGCCCGTCTGCCTGTTTGTGCAGCGGCGTTCGGGCCGGGGGGACTGGCGGGTCAGTGTTGTGCGTCTACTACGGAGAGAGTGCTTGGCGTGTCTACTTGCTTGCTTGCACCATTGCGGCTGGATGGAGAGAGCGGCAGCAGTGCACTGCAATGCAGAGCAAGGAAAGGCAAAAGGTCCGGGGTGTTCCACTCCATTGTGATTCTTTTGGCCGGGGCTCTGCTTGCTTTCCCCCCGCGCGCCAAGTCCGAGGGAAAAAAAAAAAACGGGAACAGAAAGCACTCTCTGGGCGGTTTTCTGTTCCCGTTTTTTTTCCCCCTCGGACTTCCCACTAATGCGGACTACATATACACACACGCTGTTCCACTCCGTTGTGAGAATCGTCTACCTGGGCGTTTTTTGTGTTCCCCGTTGTTTTTCCCCCGTCCAAAGTTCATGGTGAATGCGGACGACATACACACGCTGTTCCACTCCGTTGTGAGAATCATCCCCAAACGCTCAGGGAGGGGTAGGCCGTTCTTACGGCCTACGCCTCCCTGGGCTTTTTTTTTCCCCGTTGTTTTTCCCCGTCCGAAGTTCATGGTGAATGCGGACTACATACACACGCTGTTCCACTCTGTTGTGAGAATCATCACCAAACGCCCAGGGAGGGGTAGGCCGTTCTTACGGCCTACGCCTCCCTGGGCGTTTCTTTTTTCCCCCGTCCAAAGTTCATGGTGAATGCGGACGACATACACACGCTGTTCCACTCCGTTGTGAGAATCATCCCCCAAACGCCCAGGGAGGGGTAGGCCGTTCTTACGGCCTACGCCTCCCTGGGCGTTTTTTTTTTCTTCCTCGTTGTTTTTTCCCCTTCCAAAGTTCATGGTGAATGCGGACGACATACACACGCTGTTCCACTCCGTTGTGAGAATCATCCCAAACGCCCGGGGACGGGTAGGCCGTTCTAACCCTTAAGGTAGGGACGCAGGACTGCCATATAGCGACTCTAGGTCCCAGCGCGCCCATTTCCCCCAGCCACAAGCAGAGGGCTGCCTGGAAACGCAAGCGCGGGTAAACGGCGGGAGTAACATCCACTCCCTTAAGGTAGGGACGCAGGGGACAGCCGTATAGCCCCAGCGCACATTTCCCCAAGCCATACGCAAGAGTGCTGCCTACAGACTCGGGGCGAGCACTTCCCCGTCAGCGCGGACAGACGGCGGATGTAACAGCCACTCTTCGGGCAGGCACGCACGGGACTGCCGTATAGCCCCCAGCGCACATTTCCCCCAGCCATACGCAGAGTGCTGCCTACAGACTCGAGGCGAGCACCTCCCCGTCAGCAGCGCGGGTAGACGGCGGGCGTAACAGCCACTCTCCTCGGGCAGGCACGCAGGGGACTGCCGTATAGCCCCCAGCGCACATTTTCCCAAGCCATACGCAGAGTGCTGCCTACAGACTCGAGGCGAGCACTTCCCCGTCAGCAGCGCGGATAGACGGCGGGAGTAACGGCCACTCTCTTCGGGCAGGCACGCAGGGGGACTGCCTTATAGCCGCTACGGGACCAGCGCACATTTCCCCCAGCCATACGCAGAGTGCTGCCCTGCCTACAGACTCGGGGCGAGCACTTCCCCGTCAGCGCGGACAGACGGCGGATGTAACAGCCACTATCTTCGCGCAGGCACGCACGGGACTGCCGTATAGCCCGCAGCGCACATTTCCCCCAGCCATACGCAGAGTGCTGCCTATAGACTCGAGGCGAGCACCTCCCCGTCAGCAGCGCGTGTAGACGGCGGGCGTAACAGCCACTCTCTTCGGGCAGGCACGCAGGGGACTGCCGTATAGCCCCCAGCGCACATTTCCCCCAGCCATACGCAGAGTGCTGCCTACAGACTCGAGGCGAGCACTTCCCCGTCAGCAGCGCGGATCGACGGCGGGAGTAACAGCCACTCTCTTCGGGCAGGCACGCAGGGGGACTGCCTTATAGCCGCTACGGGCCCAGCGCACCTTTCACCCCAGCCATACGCAGAGTGCTGCCTACAGACTCGAGGCGAGCACTTCCCCGTCAGCAGCGCGGATAGACGGCGGGAGTAACAGCCACTCTCTTTGGGCAGGCACGCAGGGGACTGCCGTATAGCCCCAGCGCATATTTCCCCCAGCCATACGCAGAGTGCTGCCTACAGACTCGAGGCGAGCACTTCCCCGTCAGCAGCGCGGGTAGACGGCGGGAGTAACAGCCGCTCTCTTCGGGCAGGCACGCAGGGGACTTCCGTATAGCCCCCAGCGCACATTTCCCCCAGCCATACGCAGAGTGCTGCCTACAGACTCGAGGCGAGCACTTCCCCGTCAGCAGCGCGGATAGACGGCGGGAGTAACAGCCACTCTCTTCGGGCAGGCACGCAGGGGACTGCCGTATAGCCCCCAGCGCGCATTTCCCCCAGCCATACGCAAGAGTGCTGCCTACAGACCCCGAGGCGAGCACTTCCCCGTCAGCGCGGATAGACGGCGGGAGTAACGGCCACTCTCTTCGGGCAGGCACGCAGGAGGACTGCCTTATAGCCGATACGGGCCCAGCGCACATTTCCCCCCAGCCATACGCAGAGTGCTGCCTACAGACTCGAGGGGAGCACTTCCCCGTCAGCGCGGATAGACGGCGGGAGTAACGGCCACTCTCTTCGGGCAGGCACGCAGGGGGGACTGCCTTATAGCCGATGCGGGCCCAGCGCACATTTCCCCCAGCCATACGCAGAGTGCTGCCTACAGACCCCGAGGCTAGCACTTCCCCGTCAGCAGCGCGGATAAACGGCGGGAGTAACAGCCACTCTCTTCGGGCAGGCACGCAGGGGACTGCCGTATAGCCCCAGCGCACATTTCCCCCAGCCATACGCAGAGTGCTGCCTACAGACTCGAGGCGAGCACCTCCCCGTCAGCAGCGCGGGTAGACGGCGGGAGGAACAGCCACTCTCTTCGGGCAGGCACGCAGGGGACTGCCGTATAGCCCCAGCGCACATTTCCCCCAGCCATACGCAAGAGTGCTGCCTACAGACTCGAGGCGAGCACTTCCCCGTCAGCAGCGCGGATAGACGGCGGGAGTAACAGCCACTCTCTTCGGGCAGGCACGCAGGGGACAGCCGTATAGCCCCAGCGCACATTTCCCCCAGCCATACGCAAGAGTGCTGCCGTAGCATGCAGCGCACACATTTTTAAAAGTGGGCCGAGTTGGGCCGAGTTGCAAAACGGCTTTCTGTAGCGTTCAATATGTAGGTATTTGCGTTATAGGGGTCCTATACGGTACCGTAGCATGCAGCGCACACATTTTTAAAAGTGGGCCGAGTTGGGCCGAGTTGCAAAACGGCTTTCTGTAGCGTTCAATATGTAGGTATTTGCGTTATAGGGGTCCTATACGGTACCGTAGCATGCAGCGCACACATTTTGAAAAGTGGGCCGAGTTGGGCCGAGTTGCAAAACGGCTTTCTGTAGCGTTCAATATGTAGGTATTTGCGTTATAGGGGTCCTATACGGTACCGTAGCATGCAGCGCACACATTTTTAAAAGTAGGCCGAGTTGGGCCGAGTTGCAAAACGGCTTTCTGTAGCGTTCAATATGTAGGTATTTGCGTTATAGGGGTCCTATACGGTACCGTAGCATGCAGCGCACACATTTCTAAAAGTGGGCCGAGTTGGGCCGAGTTGCAAAACGGCTTTCTGTAGCGTTCAATATGTAGGTATTTGCGTTATAGGGGTCCTATACGGTACCGTAGCATGCAGCGCACACATTTTTAAAAGTGGGCCGAGTTGGGCCGAGTTGCCCTTTCATCACATACAGATTCAAAATGGCGGATCTACAGCAGACGATCTTAACTCTTTCCCTCATACGACAATTCTGCAGCAGACGACTTTGAACAATTTTTGTCAAATCATGGAAAACCTATGACTTAAGTGGAAAACATTGTGGCAAAAGGAGGAAATGCACGTTTTGTGCAATTTCTTCCTTTGTCACTATGTTTTCAAAAAGCTGTCTGCTGCAGAGGCGTTATAAAGCGTCTAGTATGTGGGAAAGGGTTAACATATATTGTGACAAATTGAACACAATGTTCATCATGATTTATTTCACATGTTGTAACATTGCTTAATTAAAAGGTTATTCATTAATCATAATTCTTTCATATAGTGATTTTCTTCTCTCGTTGCCTAGTTGCTGTAGTTGGTTACTATATGGGGGAAAGGGTATATCCTCTCCCTGATACAGACACACGACATTTGATATCTGCCGCAGACGGTATTTAACACTTCCCCTCATAACGCTTTCTGACGCCTCTGCAACAAACGGCTTTTTAAAAACATGTCGACAAAAGAAGAAATCGCTTAAAACGAGCAATTTCTCCTCTTATCAACATGTTTTCAATTCGTGTACTTCCACATTTGTGTCTGTTTCTATCGTCTGATGCAGATTTGCTGCATGTGAGAAAGGGTTGAATAAACTAAGAAAAGAGAAGAAAGTACAAATGAGGTATTTCTTTTTATTGATATTGAAAATCCTGTGTCTGAATCATGCTTCCGTGTTTTTTAACCCTTTCCCGCATACATCAAATCTGCAGCAGACGGCATTGAAAAATGTCGATTAAAAAATATGAAAAATCCCCATAAATGAAGGTACAATTACTGGAAAAAAAAGCCTGAAAATATGTGGCAAAAGGAGTAATTGCTCGCATTGAGCAATTTCTTCTTTTTTCGCATTGTTGTTGCCAAGGAACCAGAACGTTTTTATATGTGGGAAAGCGTTAACAGCTGCAGCAGTTTCCTTCAGTTATTTTATTTTTAAACCAGACGTCCATAGAATTCCAGGTACGCATGTGATTTTTAAAGATCGCTTGTAGAAAATATATATAACAGTGAATGGAATAACTGTTAACCCTTTCCCTCATACAGCAAATCTGCAGCAGACAACTTTGAACATAAGTGGAAAACATTTTGGCAAAAGGAGAAAATGCACGTTTTGTGCAATTTTTCTTTTGTCACTATGTTTTCAAAAAGCTGTCTACTGCAGAGGCGTCAAAAACGTCTATATGAGAGAAAGGGTTAAATAGAGGGTCACAGTATATATGTATAGACGTTTTCTTCCCGAGTGAAGGATTTTAGAAATACAAATATTTCAACGTTTCCCATTATATGTTCTATTTATAAACCAAATTCATTGGGTAAAAATCCTTAAGCTTAAATTATAAAGCATATTGCTTTTTTAATTTTATATTGACCAGATTATCGACTCATGTGTACATGACTGTTATGTTTGTTATTATAATCTTATTACACATTTAGCCAGTACATTATTATAACTATTCACACGGACTAATATAGAAGAGGTCAGTTCAGATAGGAAGTATAAAGTGTTGTTACCGGATTGTGACTGTGCTAGTTTTACTGGGATGTAACAGAAGATGGTATGACATTACGTAATTTTATTTATATATAACGTTTTTGAAGATATAGAGTCGTGATATACTCGGTGTTTAGCTCTGTCAAAATAACATGAATTAAGTACACATGTAATTCCTTCATGTCAACATTGAGAGTATATGGGTGTTTGTGTGCGTCAAAATATGAGCCATCCCGCTAGAAAACCAACATTGTAGACTCTGCGTAAGGTATCGACCCTGATCAGTCTAAGGCCGCGCAGGAATCATTGTTGTTTACCTCTATCGCCCTAAGGCGGTATGTGTCGGCCCGGATCAGTCTGAGGATGCCGCGCGGGAATCATTACTGTTTACCTCTATCGCCCTAAGGCGGTATGTGTCGGCCCGGATCAGTCTAAGGCCGCGCAGGAATCATTACTGTTTACCTCTATCGCCCTAAGGCGGTATGTGTCGGCCCGGATCAGTCTAAGGCCGCGCAGGAATCATTACTGTTTACCTCTATCGCCCTAAGGCGGTATGTGTCGGCCCGGATCAGTCCGAGGCCATTATTTTGGTTTTCTCATGGGAAGCTCATATTTGTTTCTTGTGTGTGTGTGTGTGTGTGTGTGTGAGTGTGTGTGTGTTGACTTCCTATGGTCGGAACCCAGTTATAACTATGGGATACTTTCTATAGGTCAAAAGTCATAATGGACATATACTCTCAACACATATAAACCTACATACACCATTTTAAATATAAAATGTAAACTAATGATGATACATTACACAATGCCTATTGTAATGTTTTCAATAAACGAATAATTTGAATACCAACGTTTTCTATACAAAATGGAAATCATTCACATATTTAACCCTTTCCCTCATACGACAATTATGCAGCAGACGACTTTGAACATACATGTATTTTCAATCTTGTCAAAAATAGAAAATCTCCATAATTAAATGGATTACCTATGTCTAAAAGTGGAACACATTGTGGCAAAAGGAGAAATTGCTCGTCATGAGCAATTTCTTCTTTTGTCACTATGTTTTCAAAAGGGTGTCTGCTGCAAAGGCGTCAGGAAGTGTCTATATATAGGCTAGGAATATTGTGTTTTGAGGTCAAACAAATTGCAATAAAAACAAATTCACTGCAATGCATTTAAAAAAGGTCCCCAAAATGACATACTAAAAGTCCGAAAAAATCCGTGTAGTGGAAGTGTGTCTAATTTGCATAAATCCAAAATGGCCACCAATTCTACTGTTTTCTCCTAGATTTAGTCAAAATGTTCACCTTACATACCTTTTAGAATACTTTTAGTGTACTTTGTATGTTTAATATGTTATTTTCAAGAATGCTTCTCTTTGCACAAGGTTTCATGTGCCTAATTGAGTGTCTTAATTTGCATAAATTCAAAATGGCTGCCAATTAAGGCATATTTGTGTAGAGAACAACACTTATTCATGTTGTAAAATATTCTTAAATTTTCAAATATATCATAATTAGGTTCTTTAGTTTGCATAAACACATACATATCCAAAACGTGGGTTGATATGCATGAATATTAATTCTCACCTTACAATGCATTCCAGAGCAACTATAATATATGTCTTTATTGGTTTAAAATCTCAGGTCAGTTGTTATTACAGTTGGTAGTCTCCAAAAAACATACATTTATGCGGCACGCTGGTCAGTAGTAACATCAAGTTCTAGGTCTGATGGTGGTGAGTTGATACAACTAGTGCCACGACAATCAGTGCAGGCTGTTGAACATTGGAGGACATACTTCCGGCACGTGCATTTCTTGGTTGCACAGTCTTTCTTGCATCCACATCTGATGACTTTAAGGAGTGATGCTGGTGCTGGTGGTTTATCAGTTTGTATGGGAAGATACTTCCCATCCGTGACCTGCCAACCCCAGTCTCCCGGTGTCCAGTCGTCTGCCATTCCTTTCCATTCTAATATCTGATAGTACACGCAGACTGTGGAACTTTGCTGCTGCTGAAGTTGGTGGCAAAGTCTATGTTTCTAAGGCAGACGAGATTGATGATACCTTTACGCAATATCTTGTGTACCTCAAAGAATCTAGATCTTCTGTTGGGTCACCACCATACATGCATACAAGTGCCTTCTCTCCTGCTGTAATAATGGTCTCCTTCAGGTCTGATGCTGGCTGACTAAACACCTTGGCAAACTCACAGAAGTAGTCAATCTTCATGATTTTCTTCAGTGCTGCGACTTTCCCTAGTCCAAATATGCGAGACGTTTTGTCGCAGCCCAGAAGCGCATGGACAAAGAGAATGTCGCCACACACTACTTCCTAGAGTTTCCTTCAGCTGTTTGATATTCCATGTTCGATTCTTCTTGGAGTTTGCCTTGGGCTCAGGTGCAAAAAAGACGCCCTTTGCATTCAGATCAGCGTAGAAGATCAGCAAGATGAGACGGTCTGTGTCATCCCCGACAAGAACTGTGTCTTCAAACTTAGCTGTTTCTACTGCTGTAGTTACAATTAAGAGATCTGCATCTCCTCTTGCATGAATGAGATACAGTGCAACCATGCATTTCGAGCTTGGACCTGAGTAGGTTTAAGAAGCGTTGCTTGTTAACCTCATTTGCAAGAAATTCGTCTTTCTTGGATATGATTACCATGTCCTCTGCAAAATTGACAGTCAGGCATTGACAACCTCCTGATCGTCTAAGATGTGTTGCATCCTTGATTGAGGGACCGCCTTGATAGCCATCAAAAACAACTGTTGGCCTTCCATATTTGCTGCTGACATAATTGACATATAACTGGCATATGTTGTTGAAAGTACTCCCACGTGGCCAAGGAAAACGGTGAAGTAGAGCACCACCATCCAAAACATAATGAACATTACCACTGGGTAGTGTCTGCTCTTGTGTCAGCTCATGTTCAAACACCTTCCAAAGTGCATCTGCTAGGACTGGTTTGTCGGCCTCTAGGGGTAGACATGAGGATTCAAACAGGACAGGGGGTGACTGCATAACTCGTAGTTGAAAACTGATGCTAAAGTATCTTCACGTTCTCTACTGACAATGACCAGTCTCTGGAAAAGGAGTTGTGGGTCCACATGAACAGATTCATCGCCGATCTTTACAGCAGTCCTTGCACCTAATGTCACTGCTTGATCACTTCTTTTGAATGAATGTTCATCTACTTTCTTTCCAGCCATGGAGTTCAGTATCTTGTTACCGACGTGTTTTGATTGGTCTACATTTACAGTTTTATCTGCAGTCATTCCATTTGCTATACTGTGCAGAGTAGTATCTGGACTGAATAGATTACGTTAACTGAAGTAGTTCAGTATTTCTAGCGTGTCGCTAACATCCCTACTCTGTCTGGCACTTGATGCATCTTTGTGTTGCTCACTTGTGAATAGGTAAGCATTAGTAAGATCTTGCATTGCGTCGTTTACTTCTGCACATATTGGCATTGACAGAAGCCAAACAGTACGTTGGATTTCGGACATGCCACTGCCCCTTGTGAGGCTACCGCTTGTCTTTAAACTTCTCATTAACACTTGTTCTATGATGAGATCGGTAGACACTTTTCAAACGAACATAGTAGACTTCTCCTAACTACGTGATACCCTTCTCGGAATCTTCTGTAGACTTCCGGGTGTGCGTGTGGTAATTCACGCATCATTTGCAAGTAGATATAGACAGATTTAGCATACATGATGTGTCCAGAAGCGGCAACATATGGTAGCATATCATGGATAGCCTGCAGATGAAGCTTCCAGTTTCCAGTTCTCTCAGCTTTGATAAACTTGCGCAAAATATCTATCATGTCCATATACTGCAACTAGAGAACTGCTGTTCGTGTGGTCATGGTCTCCTTCTTGGCCTTTATTTGCCTAAGAATTTGTTTAATGACTTCAGAGGAGCATATTTCATCTACCAATGCTGTGGCAGACAAGAGTCTATCATACAGTTTTTGTGCTTCTCCCAAATCTGTTTCTTTGATATCTTGTTCCTTCCTTGAATCTGTTGCAGGTTCATTTACTTCTGTGCCACAAGGAAACTGAACATCGGAGAAATGGTCTCCCCCACTTGCTACTCCATATACCTCTTCTGGAGGTTGCTGTTATACATGTGCTGCATCACAAATAAGTTCAGGAATCTGCTCTTCCTCAATTGCTACATCACAATGTTGATCAGTAAGCTGCTCGGTAGTTGGAAGATGTACGTTATACAAGTTTGCTATCAGCATGGTATTTAGCGCAGCATCAACGAGCAAATGGCCCCGCACAGCTCTAGAAATTGCTTTTCCACCCAGCATATGGCTCACAGAGTTGCTGGCATACACTACTTCAAGAAGTTCCTGGAGTCCAGAGCCCGTCAGCAAATGCCCTATACTTCACAGGAATCTCATTTCAGTGTGCAATCCGCCAAGTCTCAGAACGATATGCTTCAAGTCACTGTCACTTGGCTGGTTCCTGATTAGTGTGAGTGCCTTCCACCATAGCGGCTGATCAAAAGTCATAACAGGTGTAGTAGTATACTGTTTAGCATGGGTACAAACAAAAAGCAGAGTGGAGTAGACACAGGATGGATCACTAGGATTCATGTCA